>JAUMJL010001885.1:0-121542 GCA_033558185.1 Dromococcyx pavoninus
CCTGTACCCCCTCGCTCCCGCCCTCCCCGTGCCTCCTCGGCGGCCCTCGGGCCGGGATGCTGGGCCTGCACCGCCGCCGCCACCCACCGCCGCAGCACCGCCCGCCGGGACTGCCTCATCCGGGCACTCGGAGGCGGGGCCTGGAGCGCGGGGTCTGGAGCGCGGGGCGGGGCCTCCCGGGAGGAATAGTTCCAGCTCCTCTCCCATCCCCCTCTGGTCTATCATCCCCACCTCCTCTCTTGTCCCATGTCTCTCCTCCCTCATCCCCATCTCCTCCCTCATCCCCATCTCCTCCCTCATCCCGGTCTCCTCCCTCATCCAAATCCTTGCACCTATAACCACGTGCCTTGCACACCTTTCCTTGTCCCAAAGGAGCCCATAGAGCAGGGGAACTCACAGGGAGCAGAGGCTTTTGGACCCCCCAGGGACCACCCAAGCTGAGTTTAGGGCAGCTGACAGCCTCCAAGACCATCCCTGTCCATCCTGGCTTTCCCAGCGCAGCATCTTCCCACTGCGGGGATTCTCCTGCTGCCCTGTATTGGTGCGCTCGTGTCCTCCACAAGTGCCCCCACAGTCTCCCAGGGCCACGGGCAGGGGAGGGCAGGGGCCTCTTGATGCTCTCACAGCAGAACTCCCTGCTCCCTCCTGCTGGACCAATACCTCCAGCTTTGTTTGTGTGCTTAATTCCATGCCTCTGTAATTAGCTGTCTGGTCTGTCACTAGCAGCAGGCGATGCTGTTGGGATCCTCTCATGCTTCCCTTGCTGCAGGCAGCGTGTTGTGGTGGTGGCTGAAACCACGGCCACGACTGCCCTTGTTGGGACAGCCTGTGTCCTCCATGGGGATGACACCACCAAGGCCACTTCTGTCCTCTCATCTGTCCCCACAGCCTCTCCTCTGTCACATTCTGCTCACCCATATGTAGGGTTATCTGGGGCTGAGTCATTGTTTGGTACTTTTCCACATTTCCCACAGCAGATGAAATCGGTTGTTTCAGACAACCTGAGGACAGAGAGAATGCACCGTTCTCTCCCCAGTTGGCTGGCCAGCCAGCAGCATGAATGTTCCCCAGCGCCTGCTCAGGACTTCCCAGGTCACCCTGCATGACCTGAGTGTTGCTCAAGGCCGCAAATGTCAAGCACTGAGCCTGCGACGTGTGGCAGGGCACGGCTCTGAGCCACACAGCACCTGAATTAGAGGTTGAGAGAGATGGGGCCACAGCGTCCTGTGAGAAGTCATCCTGATGGCAAGCTGCCGTTGGTGCTGTCTCACCACTCCTGGAAATGGAGCCACTTCCCAGTGTGTCTTTGTGCACCTTCCACTGTGTCTCCTTGTGCCCAGCCACGTCTGTCTGATGCTCGCAGCTCTGGTCCAGCCTATCCATCTCCCACCTTCTCACTTCAACTGACCTTCCCCTTGACTCTCTGAAACCTTCTCTGGTTGGCAGAGAGGGAAATCGAGGCAGCTGTGTGGAGGCTGAAGGCCTGATTGGGAGAACTGTCTTTTACTGCAGTAACTAGATTAAGTTCTAGTTGGGCTTTGGCCCTGCTAATTTTCTCCCTGCGTAACCTCACAGTAACCTTGTAGTCATCCTGAGTTGCCTGCTCCTTCTTCCAAAGGCCAGAAACTCTCTTTTTTCCCCTGAGTTCCAGCCAGAGCTCCCTGTTCAGCCAGGCCAGTCTCTTCACTGTCATCTCATCTTTCAGCACATGGGGACAGCTCATTCTCGTGCCTTTAAGTTTTCCTTCTTGAAGAATATCCAGCCTTCCTGGGCTCCTTTGCCTCTCAGGACTGCCTCCCAGGGAACTCTGTCAACCAGTCTCCTAAATAGGCAAAGTCCAAGGTGACTGTTCTGCTGACCCCCCCTCCTCACTTCTCCAAGAATCAAAATCTCTGTCATTCCATGATCACTGTGCCCAAAGCAGCCTCCAACCATCTCATCACCCACAAGTCCTTCTGTTTGCAAACATCAAGTCCAGCAGGTGCCTTCCCTGATTGTCTCCCTTGCCAGCAGGGTCAGGAAGTTCTCCACATACTCCGCGAACCTCCTAGACTGTTTCCTCTTCGTTGTATTGTATTTCCAGCAAACATCTAGTAGGTTGAGGTCCCCTGTGAGAAAAAGGGCTGGTGATTGTGAAACTTATCCCAGTTATTTATGGAGTATTTTGTCTGCGTCTTGATCATGGTTGGGTGGTCTGTAACAGACTCCCACCATGACATCTGCCTTGTTGGCTGTCCCCCTAATTCTTGCCCATAAATACCCAACCCTATCATCACCTTCCTCCATCTCTAATCGATCCAAACACTCCTCAACACAATTCTCTTTCCTGAAGACCTTGTAGCCATCCTTTGCAGCACTCCAGCTGTGTCAGTGATCCCACTGTGTTTCTGTGATGGCAACTATATCACAGTTTTCCTGATGCACACTGACTTCCAGCTCCTCCCATTTGTTGCCCGTGCGGTGTGATTTATTGTGAATGCTATTGATCCTACCACTTTTTGAGGGGAGAAGCCCTAACTCCTGTATGACCATTCTCAGGTACTTCTTTCATCTTTGCTGCCATATGGATCTCCATCCCCTACCTCCACTGAGACAAGAGACTGAAAGACCTCGCAAGCACATCACCTCTTGAACACTGGCGTGCCTTCCCATGGCTTATCTCTAGCAAGCCTGGTTTTGTTCCTTTCTCCCTTCAAATCCAGTTTAAAGTTCTTTCAGTGAGCCCTCCTGACTCCTGGGCAAAGATCCTTTTCCCCCTTTGCCACGGGCTCCATCAAAGCTGCCTTTACCAATTGCCTCTGTCCCAGCCTGGTGGGGTTTTGTCTCTGGTGACAAAGGCCGGTGGGGGCTCTATTTCCCAAGATGTTTGATGTGCCTGCCTGATTTTTAAGTCAATGTTTGCCTTGAGGTGGCTCCTGGCTGCAGCCCATTGTGAGCAGGAGCTGTTCCCATGTGCTCGCGCAGGGTTTGGTGCTCCCAGCCGCACAAAGGAGCAGTCACTTAGCATTATCGGCCGCACAATGTGGCCATGTCCCCGCCGGCCAAGCCAGCTCTGTGTTTCACCAGCAAAAGCCATTCTGCTGAAAGACTGGGGAGAGACAAGACAACCCTAATGGATTTGAGCAAAACGGGGGGGGGGGGGGGGGGGGGTGTCATCCGTGGTGGCAGGGGTACTGGCGCAGGCAGGAGCTGGGGCTCTTTGGGTGTGGAGGTTGCTGGTGCTCATTTTGCTGTAGGGTGAGAGGAGGGGACACGAGGGCAGGATGGTTGATGTCTTTGCAAGGTGTGTGCCACCAACAGGAAGGGGGACACCCCCAAAGGGTGGGGTGCAGGGTGAGGGTGGTCCCTAGGGGTGTAATTATGAGCTGGAAATTGTTGGCCCAGATATACAGCCATGCAAAGTGCGGGTATTACTGGGCATCCTTAGAGCAGCCTCCCAGTGCTGAAAGGGTCTTCAGAAAAGCTGGGAAGGGGGCTCTTGATCAGGGAGTGCAGGGACCGGACAAGAGGGAACATTTTTAAACTGAAAGAGGGGACGCTGAGTTGAGATCTTAGGAAGAAATGTTTTGCTGTGAGGGTGGGGAGGCCCTGGCACAGGTTGCCCAGAGAAGTGGTGGTTGCCCCATCCCTGGAGATGTTCAAGGCCAGACTGGATGAGACTTAAGTGCCCTGATCCCGTGGGAGGTATCCCTGCCCAAGGCAAGTGCAGGTGCAATTGGAAGAACTTTGAGATCCCTTCCAACCCAAACCATTCCTTGATTCTGCAGTTCTATGATTTTACCCACGCTGGGGAGATGCTAGTGAAGGTGCAAGAGGGAGAAATAGCCCCTGGGACTGTTTTTTTGAGGAGAGGCAGGAATTACCATGCTAATGCCTGCCTTGGAGGGGTATCTTGCTGACTTCAGGAGCACCCAGGCTGTGAGGATGGAGCTGGGAGCAGCTGGATCAGAAAGGGGTCACAGCCCCAGTGGGACACATGAGATCATTGGTATGTCCTCCTACATCTCTCTGACTCCGGAAGCACTAATCCTATCTGCCCATAAGCCTCATGGGCAGAACCAGCTGTACTGATCTGGGGAGAGCTGGATGCTTTGCTGCTGCCCAACAAAGGATTTGCTTCTCAGTGAGGTGAAGTGGTCCCTGAGCTGCCCTGGCCATGGTGAGGGGATATGGCAGGGCTCCAGTACTGGCAGCAGCCCCCAGGACAGGCAGCCATAGGTGAAGGGAGAAGCTGAGGTGGAGTAGGAGACAGCCCTGTTTGCTGGGAACTGGCTTGTACTGGGTGGCACCATCCAGATCTGCTTGTGGCTCTGGAGCTGTAAACATTGCCTATGGGATATGGGCTGAGAACTGTCAACTCATTGCACCTCGAGAGGTTTGTGGAACTTGAATGAGAAGAGTGTGGCCACTGCTGGGCTCAGGAAAGGTGGCCCCAGGCCTTCTACCTTTGGCCTCGCACAGTTCCTGCTGAGGACTCCATGTCACGAGTCTGCTGCTCTTGGTGCTGGCCAGACCTGGGGTATAGCTAATCCCTGCCCAGACTGATGATGGCCTCTAAAGAGCCATGGTCTCCTATCCCCACCCCACTGCCTCCTTTCCCGGCTGGCTGAGGGCAACGTTTGGGGCAGGATCTGCAATTAGCACGCAAGATTTGCTGCTTGCACACATTCATCCCCATCCAAGTGCTGCACTGATGAATGCAGCAGCAATATTTCCTCTTTATAACCCAGAAGGCTGTGCCATGGTTGTGTGGAGCCCTTGAGAAGTGGCTCCCATGAGGCTGTGTGTGACCCCAGCAGGGGTGTGGGGAGAGGTGGGACTGGGGTGGGATGCAGGGGGGATGTAGGGCATTTAAGGTGTTATGGGACTGGGATAGATGGGTTTGGAGAGAATGTAGGGCTGGGTCTGGGAGATGTATGGGAGGCTGTGCAGGGAAGGATAGGACAGGCAGAGCTATAGGGAAATATGGGACTGGTAAGGATGTGGGGTGGATTGGAACTGGGAGGGATGTGGGGCAAGATGGGACTGGGAGGGATGTGGGCTGGGTGTGGCTGGGTGCGGACAGAAGTGATGGTGATGCAGGGAGCACAAGTCTCTGAAGGACATGATAGGGCGATGCTGTGGGAAGTGTATGGAGAGGCAAGGGTCTAGGAGGGCTTTGGGGAGTTCATGGCAATAGCTCTGGGAGGGGACATGCCACAGCAATGGCTGTGGGAAAGGACAACTGACCCTTCAGTGCTCTCTGCCCATGTCCTACAGCATGGCCATACAGATGGGGACATCCAGTGGCTCTGCCCTTGGGCAGGGGCCCTGATGGCTCCATGTTGGTGTGTCTTCCACCTGCTGACAGTGCTGGCAGTGGGGCTGCCAAAACTCAGCTCACTCAACACGTGCCGCATCCTGGTAGCCTGCAACAGCCAGGAAAGCAAAGCCACTCAGTGCCACACTGCTGCTCTGCGAGCTCCTGTCACAAGCTGTCGTGCGAGGGGATTGTTCTCCCCAAGGCTGAGCAGGGCTGGATGAAGCTGAGTGCAGTGGGTGGCCATGGATCTGTGGCCACAGCTCTGCCCTTGCCATGCCTGCAGCAGCCTGGGGCTGGTTTGCAGGGTCAGGGGAGGTTCAGGGCTGACAACAACTTACAGTCATGTGTCACCAGTACCCAGTGCTTGCCTGGGACATATCCAGGTTGCCCAGCAGAGTGGCCACCTAGACAGCCCAGGCAAAGGCAGGGCAGGTGAATGCTTCAGGACAAGGAGCTCCGTTAGGGCAGCAGATGCCACCAGCCAGCAGCCAAATTCCACCACCGGCCAGGGATGAAAGACTCCCATTCACCGTGGGTCAGCCCCGGGGCAAGACCTTCCTGCGGGGACAATGCTGGCTGGCCAGAGGAATGGCTGAATCTGGGGTCAGGTAACAGCTGACTTTTAACAAGATATTTCCTCTAGCATGAAGGCAGCAGAACCTCTGTTGTACTCATCAATGGGGTCACTTCATTTATCCTCCCTTTATCCTGCACCCAGATTCCCCTCTGACCTGACTGTGTCTATCCCATAAGTATGGGAGAGGTATAGGGAAAGATGGGACTGGTAAGGATGTGGGGTGTATTGGAACTGGGAGGGATATGGGGTGAGATGGAACTGGGAGAGATGTGGGCTGGATGTGACTTTTTGTGACGAGTATTGCTATTTTTATGGACCACTCCGAGTGTCACCTGGGCAATATTTACCAAATCACTTCCTTCAACAGGTATTGCCAGTGATTCCTAAAAACACTTCTTTGCAGCTCAATGTGCCTGTCAAAAGCAGAGTCACCCTGAAATGCTCACGGTGTGCAGGGGTGACCCCATCCTGGATATACCTGTGCCATTTTCCTGTGGGTCCCCAATGATGGATGTGTAGAGCCCAGGAGGTGCTGGAAGCTCCTGCAACAGTGGCCACAGCCCAATGCAAGCTCAGGAGTGTGTCTGTGCTGGAATCATCATCTCCCTAGGATGCAGAAGGAGTCACAGAAGCACCACATTCTCTGTCCTCTGTGGGACACTGGGTTGTCAGTACCCTTGTGCGTTTTCCAGCTGACCCCACCTGGAAGAGAGGACTGGGAATATACTTCCCTTATTTTGATTATAGGGACTGCAGACCCCACAGGATGGTGGGACAGGGACAGCATGTCTGCATAGATCCTCCTTTTCATAACCCACTTGGGTTTCTGGTTGGTGACTACCAAGTGATCTGGGTGGTATAGCAGCTTTGCCTGTAAACTCTGCACACAGCACCACACTGATTGCATGATCGTAAAGCTCATGGTCATAAAATCATTACATGAACCCAAATCGAGTGTTACTGCTTCTTTTATTGCGCTTTTCCTTTCCATACTACTTCAGCATGAGTGTTGTTGCAGGGCCACAATTCTGTTTAAAGGCATCAACCCCTCTGCAATTTCAGCCCTCCGGGAGCTGGGGCTTCAAGGAAAAACCCAAACTGCAACACAGCCTGGCAACCAAAACCACAGGAAATATCTCATTTTGGTAAAGGGCCCAAACCCCAACCCCAGATGCTTTTTCTTCTAATGTTACAGGATGTCTGTGCCCTGTCCCTCAGAAGACGGCATGAAGGAACTGCCTGGGAAAGGGCAGCCAGAGAGAAGCATAGAATCATATAACACCTCCAGGGAGGGGGCATCCATGACTTCCCTGGGCAAAGCATTCCAGAGCCTCACCACCCTCATTGTGAAGAATTTCTTCCTAATGTCTAATGTAAATCTTCCCCCTTCCAATTCAATGCCATTCCTACCTTGCCCTATCACTCCAAACCCTTGTAAAAAGCCCCTCCCCAGCTTTCCTGGAGCCCCTTTCAGTACTGGGAGGCTGCTCTAAGGTCTCCCCGGAGCCTTCTCTTCCACAGGCTGAGAAACCACAACTCTCTCAGCCTGTCCTTATATGAGAGGTGCTCCAACCTTTGGATCATCTTCGTAGCCTCCTCTGGACCTAGCCCAACAGCTCCATATCCTTCTTATGTTGGGGATTCTAGAACTGGACACAGGAGTACAGGTGGGGTCTCATGAGAGCAGAGTAGAGGGGCAGAATCCCCTCCCTCACACTACTGGCAACACTGCTTTTGATGCAGCCTAGGATATGTTTGGCCTTCTGGTCTGCAAGCATGCATTGATGGCTTCAAAGAGTCAGGCAATACTCTCTGCTGCAGGGGACGCTGGGGGTGGCATGGCACAACACACAGGTCATGGGGTCTGTGGTGGATCTACAGTGGGTTTGTGTGCATCCCCCAAGGGGCTGGTGTGGGAACTAGGGTGGGGGAGAAGCAAGGTTGTGTTGATTGGCCACATTTAATGCTACAATTAAATGTGATGACAGATTCCTCCTGGGTTCTGATATGTGGCTTCCCATCCTGTCCTCAGGAAGGCTCTGCTGAGCCAAAGGGAGGCTCTGCGCAGGCAAGCCGGCTGTAAGTGCTGAATAGACGCATTCTTCTCCCCCAAGCATCTGCCCCTTCGCTTCACAGCTCCATTGTTTCTCCACTATGCGCACGATGCCGCGGATTAGTACTGACAGCTCCCTCCGCTGCTGACTCTCACCCCCAAGGGGTGGGGGTGGGACGTGAGGTGGGACCTGGAGTAGGGACAGGGGGAGGCATGTGGAGAGGCAGCTCTGGCCAAGGAAGGGGACATGGGCCAGAACTTGCCACTACATACAGAGTGAGTTGTGCAGCCCTGGTTGTGCTTATCAGAAGAGAAGGCTTCATGGAGACCTTATAGAGACCTTCCAGTACCTGATGGGGCTACAGGAAAGCTGGAGAGGGGCTTTTTACAAGTGTCTGTAGTGATAGGAGGAGGGGGAATGGCTTTAAATTGGAAGCAAGAAGATTTAGATTAGACATTAGGAAGAAATTCTTCATGATGAGCATGGTGAGACCCTGGCACAGGTTGCCCAGGGAAGTTCTGTAGGTGTTGAAGGCCAGGCTGGATCAGGCTGTGAACCCCCTGATCCAGTGGGAGGTGCCCCTGCCCATGGCAGGGGAGTGGAACTGGATGAGATTTAAGGTCCTTTCCAACCCAAACTCATTCCATGATTCTATGATTCTATGTCAAGCAAACACACTTTAGATGCCCCAGACTCACTCAAAGCAGCTCCTGTGGTGAGCTGGCACCCTGCCTGATGGAGAGCATCTTGGGGAGAAGCAATTTGAATCACAGAATCATTTGGTTGGAAAAGACCTTTGAGATCATTGAGTCCACCGCAGCTGTCCACTACTAAACCAGATCTCTGAACATACAATCACAGAAATGTTTGGTTGGAAAAGAGCTCCTGAAGAGCCCCTTGAAGGAGCCCCTGGAGACTATACTTGCCCTCCCAGGTGGGAGAACTCATTGCACCATGGGGCTGTATGGCTCTGCATGGATCAGATGGGACAAATCTCCAGTATTTAGTGTCAGACTAAGGCTCCAAGGGCTCACACCAGGCTCAGAGTCGTTCCCAGGAGGGGTTGTTGCCAGCAGCAGGGAGGCAGAGGAAGGTCAGAGCCATGACATTCAGGTACACTGCAAGCCTGCAGCATCTCATTAGCAGATCTGTGCCCTAGTGGGAAAACAAAGATTGGAGAAGAGTTTGGGGATACATCCAGTTATTCCTTGGTGTTTGATAAGCATTTGTCACATCAAATTGCTGTACATAAATTTCTGAATAGTAGGAGGATGAGCAGATCCCACCCATCCTGGTGGGAAAGAGGTAGCATCCAGGCTCATGCGGACCACCAGCTCCAGACGTGGCAGTCCTGGAGAATCAGGCTCAAGGCTTATTTTCAGTGCATTCGACGCTTTTTTTTTTTTTTTTTTTTTTTGGTAAGTCAGGCCAAAGCATATGCGAGAGCACCACCTCCTGGGCATGACAAAGAGCACCGAGGAGAAAGCTGAAGGAAGCCCTTTTACTCTGTGTTTTTGGCCGTGTTGGCTAAATCAGCATCTTGATGGTGGGTTTCCACACTGCCATGAGCTTGACAGACATGATGGAGATACCCAGAAGGAAAAGACACTGGTTTTCCCACTCTGAATTCAATCAAGACAAGTGTGGGAAAAGACAGATGAGCTCATCCATATTTTCCAGCTGTATGAGTTTATTTTGGCAGTGTGGGAGTGGATATAATCCAGACAGGGGCCACTTCCCCTGACCACTTGTCACTAGTGTCCACTTGGGCATTGGAGCCATTGACGACAACTCTTTAAGTGCAGCCATCCAGCCGATTCCTTATGCACTAAGTTGTCCATTTGTCAAATCCATGTCTCTCCAATATAGAGACAAAGAATTTGTATGGGACAGTGTTAAAATGTTGGTGTCACAACTCACCTCCTTATTTTCTATGTGTCTTAGCACAGTTTCCAGGACAAACTACTCCACGATCTTCTGGGCACAGAGGTGAGACTGACCAGCCTGTAGTTCCCCGGATCTTCCTTTTTCCTTTTTAAAAAATGGAAGTAATCGTTCCCCTTTTCCAGTCAGCAGGGACTTCACTGGACTTCCCAAATATGTTGAATAGTGGCTTAGCACCTTCATTCAGCTTTATCTCTCAGGACCCATGGATGCATCTCATCAGGGCCCATGGACTTGTGTACCTTCAGGTTCCTTATGTGGTTTCAAACCTGACCTTCTCCTTACAGTGGGCAATTTTTCATTTTCCCAGTCCCTGCTTTTGCCTTCTGTGTCTTGGGTGGTGTGGCTTGGGCGCAAAAAGGAAAGCTTGGGTGATGCTGAGGCTGTCTCTGCAGTAGTCTTGTCCTTGCAAGTGGCTGCAAAGCTCTGCCCAAAAGCCGTTGCAGTGGCAGGGAGGGGACTGCAGCCGCCCAGACCCTGCAGCAAGCACTGTGTCCTCTTCTGGGGCAAAAATGTGCCTTGTTCGCCGGAAGCCACTGACCCCAGAGCAGAGGAGTTCTCAGCTGTAATCCCTGAAGAGCAGCTGAGCCTGGTGGTAACTTCTTACTTGGATAAAAGGGTCCTGGAGCCCTTGACCCTGTGTTGGGTTCAAGGGGACCAAAACACTGGCTGGAGCTGAGAAGAAACCCAGGCAGTATTTAGGGACCCACTCTGCCCTGAACCTGGTTTCTTGTCCTTCAGGCACCAACAGACTCAGTCCTGGCACTCTGGAAAGATGCTGCTGCACATCAAAATGGGGCAAAGGTACCAGGAAAAGCCATGCCTGAGAAAGAGGGAAACTGCTGACAGCACCAGGGCTGTGATATGCCCAAATCCCTTCGGCTGTGGTGTGGTCAAAGCAGCAAAGGGAGGCAGACTCGTTTTCCCAGTGCCTAGGAATAGAGCCGTGAGCTCATAGTTTCCAACAGGGGAGAGCATTCAAAGTATGAGAAACGGGAATTTCCACCCCACCTCGGTACCAGCACAGAGCAACCTAAAGCTGGGGAGATGATCAACTAGCCCAAATCTGCTCTCACTGGCCCAGGTCACTTTTTCGGCCATGGAGATTTTGGTGTGTGCAAGCAGCCCTGGCAGCTCCAAGGAGAGGCCAGGGGATGGGGCCACCTACCCTAGAGGTGACTGTGCAACCTTAGCCCTAGCACAATCTGTCTGGAGAGGTTTCAGCTTCAGTTTCTAACCATCCCAAGAAAACTAGGGTAACGAGCAGAGTGACTTCGTCCGTGATCCTAAGCAGAAGTGTGGAAGGTGTTGAAGAGCTCCAGGTTTCCTTCCAGAGTGGGAGAAGACTTCGTGGCTCTAGAGGTCCCTTCTGGTGTGCAAGCCTCCCACCATGGGGGTTCTCTGCAGAGGGGCAGATGCATTTTGGAAGCTCTCCCATTGCACCGGGCATCCTGGTGAGGCTGCATCCACCCTCCTCCTTCCAGAAACCAACCTGTGTTGCAACCACTGCACCCACGAGCGACTGATACTGCTGCCCACACCTTCAGCTGTGCTCCCTGCCATGGCACTGAGCCGTGTGAAACTGCTCCTCCTGCCCACGAAGGGACTCCAGGGGCCTTCTCATTGAGTTTTGGGTACCAGGGATGCAATTCCTTTTCTGCTTGCCCCACAGACCCTGCAGAGCCCTGGGCATCTTCTTGAGATTGAAGGAGTATGGGACTGGGGATGTTTATGTGGAGCATCTCTCTGTCCCAAGGAAAGACTTCTCCCTGTGTCCAATTTTCTCCTGAAGGCTATCTGAGATGGAGACATCAGGGTCTCCAGGACATTTTGGGCCTTTGATGGTACAATTCCAGGTCCCATGGCCATACTGTCACAGCCAGAGAAGGGAAAGGTGAGCAGGCAGGGTGCCTGCTCTGGGGACTTCCTCTGGATGCAGCAAGTGGTGCCCAGGTCCTTACGGAGCTGCTCAGCAAGCCTGGGTGTGGGCTGGCATCCCTGTGGCCAGTGACTGGGCTGAGATGTGGCAGGGGTGGATGGAAAGAGTCGAGAATGAGTCAGGACCAATCCATCTGGCTGGCCGTTTTTACAAGGCTTTGAAGGGAAGGTGCCTCTCAGCTTCTTGCCTGGGGGTCAGGTGAGGGACAGGCAGCACCCTGAGATGTGGGAAAGGCCACTGGGAACCTTCTTTATGTGGGTTTCCAGCCTGCATGTGACCAAACAGTGACTCACGAGCCATCTGCAGCTGCTGAGGCAGGCAAGAACAGGGCTCCTCTGCTGCCTGGACCACCATTCCCAGAGATGCTGGAAACTCCTTCAAGGTGCCGGTGGGCCTTGAGTCTGCTCAAGTGTGTTTGTCAGGCTATACATTGCTACACTGGGTCTTGGGTGAGCATCCAACGATGTAGTATGGGAGTGCAGGGCTGGAGTGATGAGTGTTTGGGAGATGAGGAGGGGCAAGGACATGAGAACAAAGATGTGGCCAGGATGAAGGAAGGAGAGAGGAGGTGGGTGGAGGAGAGAAATGTTTAGCAGGAGTCCAGTCTGATGTATCTCACCCTGCTTTACAGCAACAGAGGGGTTTGTGGTCCCAGCATACCTGTTAGCACCTGCTTCATTAGGGTTTGACCCCAGGGATGGAGCCAGCTACCACTTCCCATTCCATGATGCCTAACACCGGCTCCTCGCCCGCTCCCTGACCAACCAACGTGAATATCAGGCCTTTAAAACCCAAACGAGTTCTTCCACATTCACTCCCTGGGAGCTGTCCCTGCTCCAGCTTTTGCGCAATGAGCCTGCATGAAATGCAGAGCCAACACCTCCGCATTTTATAGGTGTCCAGGTCCTCTCCTTGGCTGGTGCTTGGTGCTGGGGCACAGCCAGCCCCGCTTCTGGGGACAGTGGTGGAGTGCATGGAGGGGCCCCTGCCCTGGTGTCCTGCAGGTAAGGGAGCTTTGGGGCATCAAGGAGCTGGGGCATGGGCTTAGGGTCTTCTTCTGTAGCACATCAAGGGAACATCAAGTCCCTGATCCCTCCTAAATCAGAGCAGGTGCCTAGGTCTTTCTTCTCTTGCTTGGGGATGGGATGTCTCATTGCATTTCTGTGGCCATCCTGGTGCAGGTGATGGCTCCCATTGCAAGAGAAGGGCCACCAGGTAGGGGATGGCATAATCTCCAGAGATGGCTGTGAGGATGCCCAAGGGCACAGTCAGCCATGAGAAAAGGTGTGAGGATTGTTTTGGGTCTGAAAATGCTAGAAGGTCTGGAAAACACTACAGGGTCTGGAAAACCTACTGGTGATATGAAGATCCAGCTCCTGAACTAGTCTGAGAGAAGGGAGATGAGCTGACAATCCATTCTTCCCTATCTCCTCTCTCCTCTTCCACCTCCCTTCTCCCTTCTTCCCTCTTCCACCTCCCCTTTCCCTTCCCCAAAGCCTCCATGTGAATGCTCCCAGCCTTGGCAGATGCACGGGAGAGCTTCAGACCAAGCCCAGCTGTAGGTCTGGAGATCACGGCAGCGCCGCGCTCCCCTCTCACACCTTGGGCCAGGGCGGGGGCCAAGCGAGCTCGCTGGGCTCTGCCCTACCCGCTCTGACTAACAGGAGCTGCTGCCTGCACCCTGCTCCAGGCTGAGTGAGGAACACAGCCTGGAGATGGCGGTGGCCACCAGCCTGGGACATCCTCCAGCAGCCTGCAAGGAGCCTGGTGTGGGTGCTCACTGCCCGCCCAAGAATGGCAAGCTCCCTCTCCATCCCGATGGAGTCCTGCACTCCCACCTGCCCCACTGACCTGGCCTCCTCCTGCTCTTCCTGACTCTTACATGTCCCCTGGAATGGGATCATCTCCCTTTCCTTGGTAGATTTCTTTGAGGGATGGGAGTTCCCACATTCTGCACATTTGGAAATGGCAGCAGAGCACAGAGGCACTTGTGACACAAGCTTAACCTACTTTATCTCTGCCAGGCACTGAGCAGGGAGACACAGCTCCATCCAGGGGCTCATGTCTTTTTTCCATGCAGCTTTGCAGCCAGAAATTGTTTCCTCTGGTGGCTCTGGAGCTGAGGTCCTCCCATCATCTCTCTCTTGCCCCAAGGGCCACACTGAGAGGCTTAATGCTTCTGAAAATGCCCTGCCTTTTTGGGACCATGCTTAGTAGCCATCGACCCCATCTGTTAGGGGCAAGAAGACAAAGACAAGAGGACAGGGAGGAGAAGGGGAGATGGAAAAGAGCTGGATCATGCTAATTGTTGCAACCAAGACTCTTCTTAACCTCTTTACACCTCTTCCTCACAGCTGGTAAGCACCTGTGGCCGACAGAGCAGGGATGTCTGACACCTCATCCAGCAAAGAGGGCCCTCCAGCTGAGTGTCCTGTGTGCTACGAGAAGTTCCACCCGCTGGAGGTCACGCACCGCAAGCTCAGCTGCGGGCACACCTTCTGCCACGACTGCCTGGTGAAGTGTCTGCTCTCCACCAAGCTTGACGGCCAGGTCCAGAGCAGCATCATCTGCCCCATCTGCCGCTACGTGACTTTCCTCAGCAAGAAGAAGGCTCTATGGCCACACAAGACAGGCACCAGCCCCCGGACACTGGAGATGCCTCTGTCACCTTCCTCCTTGTCCCATCTGACCAAATTGGAGGCCAGCAACACCTTGGTGGTGCCCAGCCGTTTTGTGATGCCGGTGCAGAGCTTTGACCGGTGCTGCAGCACGGTGAATTGCCCCATGGACTTACAGGGCATCCCAGGAGAGCTGGCACGGGAAGCCCACATCTTTGTAATCAGCAGCCATGGGATGCCACTGGTGGATGCAGAGTGCAGCTCTCTGGGGAGGAGAAGTAGAGCAGAAACATGGAGCTCAGTGTCGTCCAGCTCGGCCCTGGGAGTGAAATGCTGCCAGTCACCCATCGCCCTTGCTGTCCTCCTCATCTTGACTGTGGCCATGCTGGCAGCTGTGCTCCCTTGGCTGCTGCTGGTGAAGAGGGATTCATAGTGGGTTTGGGATCAGCTCAGACGCTGGAAGGGTGTCACTGATCCTGGGACAGAGCTGGAGATGAGACCTGTCTCAAAAGATCCCTAGAGGAATCCCAGAAGTAGCTTCAGATGAAACTCTGGCCAGGGACTGACTGGATTTTCAGACCTTTCTGCAGATTTCCAGGTGCTCATAGAGTCACTGCTGGCATCTTCTTTCTCTTTTGGTTAAAATATGACAGGACAAACCCTGCTAGTGGATTCCTCTGACAGCTTAGAGGAAACGAGGTTCACTCCTCCCACACCTTGTGACACCATGTGTAGTGTGTAAGGGGTCATTTCCTCCATCCCAGCTCCTGAGGGCTGTGACTGTGGCACCTAGATGCATTAGAGAGTCATTCGGCCAGGCTGTGAAAGTTTTGGATGTCCCTGGATTGTTGTCCTTGGCTGTTGGGGTCATCAGGGTACATGGTACAACCACCCTGGAGCAGAAACTCATGGCTTTCCATCCCAAAAATGTGAGCCTCTAGCTCAAGGGCAAGCAAGAGCAGCAAAACCAGAGGAGAGAGAAATCTTGGCCTTCACAAGCTCACCTTCTGCTCTGTCAGCCTGTGCTGCCCTCCCTGCAGAGTCATGGAGTGGGAAAAGACATCAGCGCATACCCTCCTTCTCCTCTTTCTGACCTCTCCAGGGTCCTCCTGATGTCACGGAGATCCCTCCAGTCCTGGGGATCCAGAGACAGGCAGCAGGGTGAGGGACATGGAGCTCAACCAAAGGTCTGGACTGTCTAAGGGAATGGATTTGGGATCCCACCCTTCTCTCCTCGCTGGAGACCTGTGCCTTGGCAGAGTGATGTTTCCTCATCCCTAAATCCAGCTCACGAGATTTAACACCCAGCGGCTCATTTTCAGCAAACACTTTGGGCACTGCTCAGCCCCTTGCGCTTTCTGGCTTTGCCTTCTTTGGGACTGGTCCCACCACAGGGAGTCTCAGCGCCTCATCGCAGGGGCTCTGGTTTGGGGAGTCAGCGTCTGAGAGGCAGCATTGAGACCTGAGACCCTCCATACCTGGTATCTAGGGAGGCTGCTGATCACCCCTGTGCTGGAGCTGCCTGCTGGTGCTGGGCCCCTCAAGGTGTTTGCTCCCAGCTGTGTAGCCCAGCATCTGCACCTTCATTGCCACCTTTGTCCTCTTGACCCAGTCCTTGGCCCCATGGGTGCTGCTCTTGGCCCTGTCATTCAGGAGTGCACCCTGAGGACTGTAGTGCTCTCACAGGCTTGTCCCTCACCATTTCCCCTGGGAAGTGACAGCAGAGTGGATGGCAGGACACCATTCCCATGTTTCTGAAGCAAGGTCCCCACTGCGTGGCTAAGCATCAGGAGAAACACAAACAGCAATACCACTGAGGCAGCTTTGGGACCAGCCAGAACATTTGAGGGGAACAAGAACCACTTGGGGGTGGAAAGGGATGAGCAATCTGGGACAAAGTTGCTGATGGCATCCCACCCCTTCTTCTGGGCTTACAACCAGGGAATGGTGCCCTAGCTGGGCTTTTGGACTGCCTGGTTTCTCTCTGTGATGCTATTACTGCACTCCCCCACCCCATACTTCAGTTTCCCCACCTGCACTCAGGGTGAAATGACACTGACCCCCTGCACAAAGCACTGGGAGATCACCTGGGGAAAAAGTACTTGAGACACTGCACTGGAATGGAAACACTATTTCGTAAGAAGTGATTACAGATAATGACGTGTCCATGTTTCATTATTTAATAATAAACCTTATAATTAGTCTGTCGGGGGAATTAACACAGGGTGCCAGGGAACCAGTTCCTTGGTAGAGGGCTTCTGGGAGGTGGGAGTGGGCACCCCTCCATCTGCACCCCGGAGGGGCTCCCTGGGGGTAGGGCTGGAGGAATCCACTTTTGGCTGCTGTTGCTGGAGCTCTGAAGATGTTTGGGAAAGGTGACAGGGACAGGAAAGAGCTGCAGCGGCAGTACTGGGATGAGATGGGATATCTTGTCAGGGTCACGGGTTCCAGCAGGAACAGCAGAGAGGATCAAGGTTGAGGGTGTTATCAGCAATGCCATGGACCTGGAGGTCAAGGGTGGGGTGCAGAGACACCTCCACCCTTCGGAGGCAAGGAGGGTGTTTGCCACAGGGTGGCACTGCTTGGCCAGGGATGGCTGTCAGGGCTGGCACGGTGGCAGCACAAGCCCTGGGGAATGGTACCCTGGGTCCCCAGCCCCTGTCTTGGGTGGTCGAGGGTCAGAGATTCCCTGTGTAATCCTGTGCCGAGCATGCCCTAATGCTGTTGGTGGTGCCACCCTCCTGTGTCCCGTGGCAGGATCCCAGGGCCCATTTGCACTGGCACGTGCTGCATCAGCCTACAGCTAGTTTTGCTGCTCAGGGCCAGGTGGTTGCCCACCATCCCCGCATCCTCACCAGAGCTGTCTCATCTCCAGGCAGCAAGGCCCATCTCTGGTGCTCCTGAGGGCATGGGTCTTTGTTATTGTAGGTCAGGGTCTGCCTGCATCTGGGAGACATATTCCCAGCCCCTTCCTGTGCAGGTGGAAAAGCTACCATCATCCTATTTTCTTATGACCTTCCTGAGCACCCTCCTGCTGATGGCCCCTGGGGAAGAGTTTCAGATCTCCAGAAAATCAGAGCTCCCAGATGTTGTGCAGCTTGTCCTCCCACCAGGCGTGTGTCCATTAGAGGACACTGGGGCCATTTCCAGCTCTGTGCTTTCTAAGTAGCTCTGTGCTTTGATTTATCATGGTGACCTGAAGTCCCAAGGACAATTCATGCCTGCAGCTCCAGTATTGGATGGGTGTGTTCTCTGTATGCGTGGCAAGGACACTCACCTAGTTCTGCTTTGTCCCTGCCATGTCTATCAGCAGACATGCGAGCACGGGGCTGGGGGGAGCCGGTTGCTCCCTCATGGCCAGATTTGCTGGTGAACAGCCCTGTGCAGCACCTTGCACGCTCACCCTTGGCTGTGGGCTCCTGGCACAGGGCAGGGGCTTGTGATTTGAGCTGGGAGCCACCAGCTGGTGATTCCTGGTGATGCTCTGAGCACCCTGACTGCATGACACATCCCCGATGCCCCCCTGACACACCCAGCCCCCGGCACCCCACCGCTCCCATCAGATCCCCTCCACGCTACAGACCCGGTGGAGTCCTGCTGCCTCTCTGCCCTTTCCATCGCCACACAGGGCTGCTGATTCCCATCTCTTCTCCCACAGGAGGCCCTGGTGACTCTGGAAACACATCCACAGGTACGAGCCCAGTGACCAGGCTCTGTCCATGAGTTGCCACAGGCTGCCCTGTGAAATGCAGGGACCAGGGTGCTAGTGGAGCCCATTAGAGCAATTATTCCCGTGTGTGTGTGTGTGTGTGTGTGTGTGTGTAGGAAGCTAAGGGTTATCTCCTGCAGATAAGGAAGGCCAGGTGTGTGCACACAAAATTAAGGGTCAGATAATAATGACAGCAGCATAGCTAAAGGGCCAGAAGCACATCCTCCAGGCAGCCCTGGAGGAGGGGACAAGTCCCTGGTGAACGGGAACTTTGTAGGACACAATGGTGAGGACAAAGATCTCTCCACAATGGGACAAGATGCCAAGAGCCCTGGTGTTGGTTTGGGACTGCTCTGCAAGCACATGGCAAGAAATAAAGCCCAGTTTGGTCTGGGTATGGGCTTTGAGGGCACGTGTGTGCATATTCACATGTGTGTCTGCATGTCCTTGAGCCCAGCAAGAAGCTGACTGTGTGCAGGGGATGTGTATGACTGTTGGTGGGCTTGTTTATACACATATTTTTGTGCTCACCTTTTGCTTCAAGCAGCTGCCAATGTACATGTGGGCCTAAGCAAGCACTACTCAGAGAAACCTGAGCCAAAATGAGCAACCCAGTATCTTCCACCGCATTAGCCTTGGGACTGTAGCACCAGTTGTCCCCATGGAGGGAGCTGGTGAATTGATCTCCTGCTGGCCAGGAAAGACAGACTTAGGGACTCAGTTTGTGGACTGCTTTAAAGCAAATGAACGTTCCCTCTTCACTGCCCCCCTCTGCTTGGGCTGATTTGGGGATATCCCATCCCTCTGAACTCTGTAGTGCCCACACCTTCATCTCCTCCATCATGGTGGGGCTGAAGCTCCCCTCCACTCTGTCTAGTCTCAACTGGGACAGCCCAGTCCTGGGCAAAGACATCAAGGTGGAGGTGCCAGAGGACACCAGACCCTGGGCTGTTAGAGGACTTTTCCTCTTTGTTGTGGTGGGAAGACCTTCAGGTCATGTCTTTTCCCAGGAGCCCTAAAGTTTGGCCATGGACTAGATGACTGCAGACTCTATCAGAGAGTGCAGGGATAGGACGAGGGGGAACGGTTTTAACGTGAAAGAGAGGAGATTGAGATGAGATCTCAGGAAGAAGTGTTTTGCTGTGAGGGTTGGGGAGGCCCTGGCACAGCTTACTCAGAGAAGTGGTGGCTGTCCCATCCCTGGAGGTGTTCAAGGCCAGGTTGGATGGGGATTTGAGCCCCCTGATCCACTGGGAGGTGTTCCTGACCATGGCAGAGGGGTGGAACAGGATGGGCTTTGAACTCCCTTCTAACCCAAACCATGCCACGGTTCTATGATTGCGTATGGCCCCTAACGTGACCAGCAAGATGGACAGGTCACCATTCTTGAGGTAATTGACTGTATCCTCCAACACTGTTTGCATTACTTCTTCCAGCCTGTAGCTCACTCGTAGCAGTCACCAGCTCCTGCCATTGATCCGTGGCCCTTATCTATGTTGAGGACATCATGGCACATCCCTTAAACCGGCCTTTCTCACTCACACCCTGGCAGGTCCTAGAGTTACTGGGCAATGGGATCCACCAAGGTACATGATCTCAAACCAATGCCCAGCTTTCCTGCTCTTGGGCATCCTGTGCTGCAGGCAGGGCACTTCAGTGGGTATTGCCAGGGATTGCCACTTCTCAGCCACGCAGGCTGGCTTGGGCACATTCTCTAGGTGGCAGTTGGCTGGAAAAAGAGTTTAGAAGTCTCTACCAGTTCTGTGAGTTTACAAGCATGTCTACCTGGAGCAAATCTGTATCACCTGCTACAGGTTTGGGGAGCCTGTTGAGGGAGGACTGAGGCACAGCAGCTGTCTGCCTATGCAGAGCCTTCTGAGGATGCTTCTCCTTTCATGAGAAAGATGGAATACATCAATATGTCCTCTGCCCTCCTGAAAAAGGCTCCTGTAGCCCTTGCAGGAATACCAGTTCACATGAGAGGGCACCAAATCCACCCCAGGTTTGAGGCATTTCTCCTAAGTACTCAGAGATGTGTGGAACAGTAGTCTGAGGTAGAAGAGTAGCTGAGTTATGAATACATGGGGTGGACGGAGTGAGTGTCAGGTCAGTATAAGAATGGTTATTAGATGCCTGTGTGAGGATAAAAGGCTGTGGGGATGAATGGATTGACAGAGAGACTTCCACAGCTCTCCGTGTAGGAAGGACAGTAGATGAGGTGGACATGGGGATGACACACAGGACTATGCAGGGTGATCTAGGCCTTGCCATGATACTCTGGCCCTCATGAACCCTCTCTTTGGTGTGACACCTTGGGCTGTGCATACAACAGGGTTGTGTTTCCAGTCTACCCAGCTGATATGAGAAGGAAACATGGACAGGAGTTGGTGAAAGTCCCAGGCCAGCGTTGCAAGGGGACAGATCCAGAACAGCTGAGATGCTGGCTCATGCAGCATTTAACACATTGTCCTGCACAATGCCCAGCCATTAACTTTGCTATTCCTGAGTCATCTTCTACCACTGCCTCCACCTATCATCCATTCCATCATTTCGCTCTGCAGATGGAAATGTCCTGCAGGCACTCAGCACACCATGCCAACTGGTCTGCAGCACCTGGATGCCAGGCCATAGCCCCAAGCATCCTCTGCCACCTCCTTCCCTTCTCTACCTAAAAGACCTGGGATGAGGTGGTTGCAGGACATACTGTGCTCTAGCTATGTCTGCTATCTCACTGGTATCTCCTCTTCTCCCTGTGTAAGCTGATCTCAGATGGCCTGTCATCTCTCTGTCAGTCTTTGGTGCAGTCCAGAACCCTGGTAGATCCCAGCATGTGGGATTTCCCTGGCTGGAGAGCACACACTGCCCTTCCCACAGTAACAGCTTGGGATCTTTGCATGATGGCAGCAGGGCTATGAACCCTGGGTAATGGCTACATAATGCATCATTAGCAGGAAAAGGTGGCATTTCTATGGCATGGAGATGGGAGAAGTGGGAATTGCCCAGGGCTCAGGAGTGCTTACTGGCCAGACGCGTCAGCAGGCTCCATTAGGAACCAGCCTCTGAAAGCCCCAGCTCCATCAGCTGAGATCATGAATAATTGAGACAAAGGCTCTGCTGAGCTGCTTCTCCTCCCCTGCACCCAGCCAGGGCTCGGTCAGTGGGAGGCTGGAGTGGGACTGGACTGATTTGTTCAGTGTGGCTGGTGTGGGTCTTGGACGAGAGGTGACATCAACCCACCTGGCTGCTGTATTCCTGGGTGTCTCCAGTCAAGGTATTTTTGGGTCCATCTCCAGCACATGACAGATAGCTTTTTACCTTGTTCACATATGCTGGTATAAGGAGCATTGCCCTGAGCTGGACTCTTCTTCTTGGCCTTTGCAGAAGAGTGGGGGTTTCTGAGCCTACAGTGAGACTGGAGGCTTGGCAGTGCATGAGGGGCTTAGCTGTGTCCTCCCTGGGAGATGAATGCCCACACAGGGGTAACTCATCAGGACAAGATCCCTCAGCTGGTGGATCATGAGGACAGGAGCCAGGCTGGAGCCTGTCCCTTGGTGAGGGTCTGATTTATCATCCCATGACGGCTGCTCACAGCCCAGCAGAGCCGTGGCACAGAACGTGTGGCTGGTCCCATGCTCCTCTGTGTTCCCTGGGACACTTCCTGCCCAGATCCTTTTTGTCAAAAACTCAGCAGCCTACCATGAACACCCCTCTCCCACCCCAGAATGTCACCAAAGGTCTGCACTTTCTTTCCAGTAATAATTGGCAAAGACCTGAAAGGGTATTTTCTAAGAAGAGCGTCTTTTCAACAGGTTTTGCTTTAAATGATATCCTGCTTTGCAACAATAATTTAAGATGTAAAAAACACTTTCCTTGACCCAAGTGTGACTTCTCTGCTGGTTGATGGCCAGTGCTCCCTGTGGTCACCGGTGGCAGATCTGTGCATGGTGCTCCTGTTCTGGGTGGGGGTGGGGATCAGTGATGCTGAGGTGGGGTGTGCCCAGGGTTACTGCAGGGCCAGTGCTGGACACCCAGCACATGCGTTCAGGAGCCCTTCCATGTCCTCTCCACAGCAGAGCTGAAGAGGAGCATTGTTTGTGGATTCACTGCGGGGTGCCTGAATGCAGGAAAGTCAGGGATTTAGTGAGAGGCTGCATGCTGAGAAAACACTTGTGTGGGATGATGCTGGTCTTTTTTAAACCTAAAGTTACTTTACTTAAATATAAGGCACAGAGCCTCTTAGAAAACAGATCCTGCTTGCTCAGATGCCTCGGAGATCGGAGCTGCCAGGCAGCTATAATCCAAGATTGCCAATGACTGCCATGATTCCATGGATCTCCAAGGACCAATGTGGGAGCAAATCCTCGGGGAGAGTTGATGTTTACATCTGCTGGAGGGAGAAGTTGTCCCTGACTAGCCCCGGCCCTTGTCATGGTGGAAGGGTTTGGTCCCAAGGTTTTCGTTCCCTGGGAACTGATTGCATTGAGAGTGGGTGGAAAGCAGCTATGAAGCACTGCTGAGCATCGGTCACGGCAGTCACGGATTACCTTGGTGTCTGCTCAGGGAGAGCCCTCACCATGAAGGCCAGCTGAATGGCAGAGCTACCCAGCCATCACTGGTGCTTTGGCAGTTGTTGTCCTCCAGCCACGATTCAGAGCAGCAGCAGCTCCGGGGATGCACAGAGATACTGATGTTGTGCAAGGACTGTGTACCACCAGGACCAGCTCTTCAGCTTTGCATCCAGCACCTGTAGTGAAACCGCTGGGCAAGTGCCTTTCACTGCTGTTGTCACCAGCTCTTGCTCTCAGTCTTCTTGCTGAGCAATTAGCTTCTGGCTAACACTCCCAGTCTGATCCATCTGGAGCCCCGCCAGGACTAATACAGACATTAACGGAGCCTGGCTCATTAATGGAGGCTGAGTAGAACAGTGGGGCTGGGCATGGTGGAGGGGCTGGGTTGTGGGATGGAAGAGGTAGCAAGACCCAGGGGCACATGCCAGAGGGATAGGATGCCATCCAGAGGGACCTGGACAAGCTTGTAAAGGGGTCCCATGCAAACCTCCTAAGGTACAACAAGGCCAAGTGCATGGTCCTGCACCTGGGATGGGGCAACTCCCAGTATTAGTACAGGATGAAGGGATTGATCATGGACAGCAGGTCAAGGGAGGGCATTCTGCCCCTCTACTTCGCTCACGAAAGATCAATCTTTGTCAGAGTCCCTGCATGGGAGATGGTGGGATCTCTCCCGCCCCAACAGTCCTTGAGATCTATAGAGTTCCAGTCACTTGAAGGAAGACTGTGAGAGAGCATGGATGAGGTCCCCATCCTTGTGTGGGGAAAAGGGACAGCAGGTAGCTGAGTTACTAGGAGTGAAGAGGAATAGGGGGTGGAACACCTCCTGAAAACCTTTTTGTTCTGATTGCTGCAAAACAAAGCCAGTCCAGGATGCCCTGCACTGTTCCCCCTGTCCTGAACCTCTTCCAAGCTACTCTTTGTGCTGAGGGTATCTTACACCAACAGGAATGAGTCTGCCACTCAGGACACTGGAGGACTTGTGGGGCTGGGAGAGAGCTCTCTAGTGTGGCTGGGGTGCTGCAGAGAAGTGTGCATTTATGTGGCTTTCAAAAGTGTTAAAGTGAAATTATCTAGATGCTTGGGAGGTGGGGGTGACTCTTAGGAGCTCCACAGACGTTGCACAGCAGAGAAGGGCCCATGCTCAGAGTATAGTTCAGTGCAGGTCATAAGGGATCTATGAAGGTCCCTGGTCCAACCTCTGCTGAAAGCAGGATCCACCTCATAGTTAGGTAAGTTTGTTCAGAATCTTGTCCATTCAAGTTTGCACATGCTCCAAGGATGAAGATCCTACCCCTCAGCCCTCTACAATCTGATTTCAGTCTGTGACCGCCCTCATTGTGTTGTTTTTTTTATTTAAAGCCTTTATCCCACTGGAATTTCCTTCTGTGCATCCCATGCCCTTCGCCTCATCTTTTTGCTCCACACCTTCAGAAAGGGTTTGTCTCATCTTTTCTCTGCCCTACTAGTGAGTCCTTCTGCGTCACTGAGACTGGGATGTTTTTTAGTTGCCCTCACATCCCAGAACTCTGGGAGAACGAGGAGAGGTGCAAAAGATCTAAACTGCCCTTAGGGGCTGTTTAGCACTACCAAGGGTCTGCAGCTCATGTCCAGCAGTGCCTTCATTTCAGCCTGACCAAAGTACTGGGGCCCCTATGACTGAGCTCCTTGGCAAAGCCAGACCTTGATTTATCTCAACATAAGCAGAAGCCACGCTGAGCAATCAGCCTCCATCCTCTGTTGCCTCTGTCTGCCACAGGCAGGTGTGCACACTCCTGGTGTGCATGGCATGCCTATGAAAACACCCATGACCTTGTAAAACAGCATGCTGTGGTCCATCACCTGGGTACCTGTTGAACAAGCCCCTCCTGCCACCCAGCAAGAGCAGGAGAACAAGCAGGAGAGCTCCTGCTGCAGGAGACCCCAGAGCCTGGCTCTCCAGAATTCCCTGCATGTGATCGCATCTCACTTCGGGCTGATTCTTTCAGCTGATGCAGGACTGGTCATGTTTGATGCCAGCAATTGGACTGCCATAACACTGGGTGGGGACAGAAAAATGAGCCTGCAAGTAGCAAGGCAGTGCCTGGCCCCAGAGTGTGAGGAAGCAATCTGAGGGTGATGTCAGTGCTGGCCCACTGTGAGGAGGGTGGAGGAGTTGCTCATCCTGCTGCATCCCACCCCATCACAGTATCACAGTATCACAGTATCATAAGGTTGGAAAGGACCTCCAAGATCATCGAGTCCAACTTATACCCCAACACTAACACCAACACTAACACCATCATCTAAACCATGGCACTCAGTGCCTCATCCAGTCTCCCCTTAAACACCTCCAGGTGATTCCACCACCTCCCTGGGCAGCGCATTCCAATGGCCAATCACCCTTTCAGTGAAGAACTTTTTCCTAACATCAAGCCTAAACCTCCCCTGACGAAGCTTGAGTCCATGCCCTCTAGTTCTGTCACTGGTCACCTGAGAGAAGAGACCAACCCCTGCCCGACTACAACCTCCTTTTAGGTAGTTGTAGAGAGCAATGAGGTCTCCCCTGAGCTTCCTCTTCTTCAGACTAAACAGCCCCAACCCCCTCAGTTGCTCCTCATAGGGCTTGTGCTCCAGCCCCTTCACCATCTTCGTTGCCCTCCTCTGGACACACTCCAGCATCCTGACATCTTTCCCAAACTGGGGGGCCCAGAACTGTACACAGTATTCAAGATGAGGCCTGACCAGTGCCGTGTACAGGGGGACAATAACTTCTCTGGTCCTGCTCGCCACACTATTCCTGATGCAGGCCAGAATGCCATTGGCCTTCTTGGCCACCTGGGCACACTGCTGGCTCATGTTGAACTTCCTGTCAACCAGCACTCCCAGGTCCCTTTCTGCCTGACTACTCTCCACCATCTCTGTCCCCAGTCTATAGCTCTGCATGGGATTGTTGTGTCCAAAATGAAGTACCTGACATTTGGACTTATTAAACATCATCCCATTGGAATCGGCCCATGTCTCCAGTCTGTCCAGGTCCCTTCCTCCCAGCTTGGTATCATCTGCAAACTTGCTGATGATGGACTCAATTCCCTCATCCAGATCATCAATAAGATATTAAACAGGACTGGACCCAATACCGATCCCTGGGGAACACCACTGGTGACCGGCCGCCAGTTCACCAGACACCATTCACCACCACTCTCTGGGCTCGGCCATCCAGCCAATTCCTAACCCAGCACAGAGTGCTCCCATCTAAGCCACGGGCTGCCAGCTTCCCTAGGAGTCTACTGTGGGAGACAGTGTCAATGGCCTTGCTGAAGTCCAGGTATACCACATCCACAGCCTTCCTCTCATCCACCAGGCGAGTCACATGGTCATAAAAGGAGATCAGGTTGGTCAGGCAGGACCTGCCCCTCCTAAACCCACGCTGGCTGGGCCTGATCACTTGGCCGTTCTGCAGGTGCTGCATGATTGCACTCAGTATTATCTGCTCCATAATTTTACCTGGGACCAAGGTCAGGCTGACAGGTCTGTAATTACCTGGATCATCCTTACGGCCCTTCTTATGGATGGGCGTCACATTGGCCAACTTCCAGTCTTCCGGGACCTCTACGGTGAGCCAGGACTGTTGAAAGATGATGGAGAGCGGCTTAGCAAGCTCATCCGCCAGCTCTCTCATCACCCTAGGATGGATCCCACCCGGCCCCATAGACTTATGAGGGTCCAAGGGGCTCAGCAGGTCTCTAACTTCCTCCTCATGGATTGCAGGAGGGCCATATTTCACCCTGTCCCCATCAACCACTTCAGAGGACCAACTGTCAAGCGAACAGACATCCTTACTGTTGAAAACTGAGGCAAAGAAGGCATTAAATACCTCAGCCTTCTCTGCATCTTTGGTTCCTGTATTTCCCTCCACATCCAACAAGGAGTGGAGGTCGCTGCCGCCCTTCTTTCTACCATTGATATATTTATAAAAGCTCTTCTTATTACAGAAGAAGTGGCCAATTCGAGCTCCAGCTGGGCTTTTGCTTCCCTGATTTTTTCCTACATGACTTAACAACATCTTTGAACATGACCTGGCTTACGTCCCCTTCTTTCCAACGGCGATACATCCTCTTTTTCTTACTTAGTTCCTTCAGAAGCTCCTTACTCATCCAGGCCGGTCGTCTGCCCCTACGACTCTTCTTACAACACATGGGGACAGCCCGCTCCTGCGCCTTCAGGATTTCATTCTTGAAGTGCATCCAGCCTTCCTGGACCCCCTTGCCACTAAGAACTATTTCCCAGGGTACTTTCCTGACCAGTTCCTTAAATAATCCGAAATCTGCCTGCCGAAAGTCCAGCATCGATGTCCTGTTCCTGGCTTTTCTTGTTACATTGTTTACAGAAAACTCAATTATCTCATGATCACTACACCCCAGACAGCCTCCGACAACAACATCACCCACCAGCCCTTCTTTGTTTGTAAACAGCAGGTCAAGGAGAGCCTCACCCCTGGTAGGCTCATTCACCAGCTGTGACAGAAAGCAGTCCTCAATACACTCCAAGAACATCCTGGACTGCCTCCTCTCGGCAGTGTTAAGTTCCCAGCAGATATCTGGAAGATTAAAGTCTCCTAAAAGCACAAGGACAGCCGACCTAGAGGCAGCCTACAACTGTTTAAACAATAGAAGATCCATCTCCTTCTCCTGGTCAGGCAGTCTGTAACATACTCCAACCAGGAGGTCAGACTTGACTGCCCCTCTGACCCTTACCCATAGGCACTCAATCTGGTCATCACCGATCTTGACTTCGACAGCATCCAGGGTTTCCTTAGTATAGAGGGCCACCCCTCCACCCTTCCTCTCATGCCTGTTTCTCCTGAAGAGCCTGTAACCTTCCATGGCAGCACTCCACTTATGAGAGTCATTCCACCACGTTTCCGTGACAGCAACTATGTCATAGCTCTCCCACTGAACCAGGACTTCCAGCTCCTCCTGTTTGTTCCCCATACTGCGTGCGTTTGTGTACATGCACTTTAGTTGGGTTACTGACGACACCCTTTGAGATGGTTCATCCTCCACAGCAACATCTCTGGTGAGTCTAGTAACCCCCCCCCCCTTCATGCCTAGTTTAAAGCCCTCTCTACAAGCCCTGCCAGCTCCTGAGCTAGAATCCTCTTACCCTTTGGAGTTAGACGTGACCCATCTGGGTCAAGCAGACCAGATGCCATAAAGGTTTCTCCATGATCATAGAACCCAAAATTCCTCTGCCGGTACCAGCCCCTAAGCCATTTATTAAGAGCATGGATTATCTTGTTCCTTTCAGTATACATCTCTGCCACCGGAGGAACCGAGCAGAACACCACCTGTGCTCCTGCCCTATCCATTGACCGTCCCAGATCCTGGAATTCCTTTTTAACAACCCTTGACCCTCTTTTAGCTAGTTCATCACCGCCAGCCTGGACCACCAGAAGCGGGTAATAATCTGATGGTTTAATTAGGTCCGGGAGTCTCTTGGTGATGTCGTCTACCTGGGCTTGGGGAAGGCAGCAGACTTCCCTATGAGTTGGATCCGTTCTACATATACGTCCCTCCGTCCCTTTCAGAAGGGAGTCACCCACTACAACTACCTTCCTTTTCTTTTTCTTACTTGAAGTCCTGACCTGTCTGACAGACAATGCGAAGCCATTAACCTCCTCAGCTGTCCTCCACCTGAGCATCAAATTCCAGTACCCCAAACCTGTTTTGTATGGGCAGCGGGAAAGGTGCCATCTGAAAGGGAGGTCTATAACCCCCACGAGAGCAGACCTGCTCCCAGTCCTCCTCACCAACCAGGTCAATAACCCTGTTCTGTTGATGAGGAATATGGCGTTCCTCAGCCTCCTGGGGAGGATTACTGGGAGGAGAGAGGGTTCTACTCCACCAGTCTATCTCCCTTTCACTTTCACGGATACTCCGCAGCCTCTCTACCTGATCCTTAAGATCTGCAACCCTAAGGAGCCGATCTTGAATCTGTTCACACCTCACACAGGCTTTTTTTGAACGGTGCTCAGGAACCACAAGCAAGATGAGACATTCCTTGCAGTCCTGAGTCTGGGCAGCCGCATCCCTTAATAGAGGCTCAGTTTGGACAGCGACATTCCTGGTAGCAGAGGTTTTGCCACGCCTGCAGAGGAGTGGGAAAGCCAATCACCTGCCAGAGAGCGCCTGCTTGCCCGAACTGCCGCGCAAACTGCCTGTACTGCGACCCTGTTTGCCCACTCCTGCTCACCGCGCTCCAGTCGCTGGCGCTCCCAGGAAGATGTTTAAATGCCCCGCGGCTTCTTCCGGGACCGCCCCCCTACCACGCGGTCGGCCCACGTGACAGTTGCCGCTTCTGGGGTTCAGAGAGAGTCGCCCTGCCGGGGTGCTCTTCTGAGCTTTTGCCTTTCACCAGGATCTCTCCACCCGCCCAGACTGAGCACCCGGCTGCAGTACTCACCGTTCCTGCCGCCGATCGCGCCGAATCATCAGCCCCAGGCATGTCTATGTCTGGGCAGCTGCAGAGGTTAGGGCAGGTGGGGGTTAAATCCCAGTTCAGACCCCACTCTTCCAGCTCACCAGCTGTGCTGGGACCAGATGGAATTAGAGCTGCCACACCTATGGCAGGGACTGCCTGCAGGACCAGACATCCTGCTCCCACCAGATCTTGAGCTCTGGGAGGGTGGATGCAGCTGCACAGAGAGAGGCAGAGATTGCTGCAGTCTGGAAGGACCATCTCCTCCAGGATGTGCAAACCCTGCTTGTCATAATCCCCAGTATCTGGGCACAATGTGCTTCGTAGGACCAAATGTAGAGGAGGCATTTGTGCTATCTGGCCTGGGTCCCATGTCAGCTCAGGGAATGCTGGCCCCTTTTTAAACCTTGCCTCTTGCCATGGCACAAGGCTGTCTCTGCCTGTGGGTGAATCATAGAATCATGGAATGGTTTGGGTTGGAAGGACCTCAAAGCTCACCCAGTTCCACCACGTGGCATGGGCAGGGACACCTCCCACTGGATCAGGGGGCTCCAAGCCCCATCCAACCTGGCCTTGAACACCTCCAGGGATGGGTCAGCCACCACTTCCCTGGGTAACCTGGGCCAGGGCCTCCCCACCCTCATAGCAAAATATTTCTTCCTAAGATCTCATCCCAGTCTCCCCTCTTCCAGCTGAAAACAATTCCTCCTCGTCCTATCCCTGCACTCCCTGATGAAGAGCCCCTCCCCAGCTTTTCTGGATCTCCTTTCTGTACTGGGAGGCTGCTCTAAGGTCTCCTTGGAGCCTTCTCCTCTATTGCCAGAGAAGAGTTAATGATGGTGTTTGCCACTAATGTTCTGACTCTACGAATTTTATACCACATGTGCTACCACATTTTTCCAGCTCTCATTCTCCCTTGTGTAAGTGTTGCTCTTCAACAGAATTGCTGCAACCAGACATTCCCGGTTTACCCCACCACCTTCTGACTGGAAAAAGCAGCTTCCAAAAGGAGGGTAGCGACTTTAATAAAAAGTCACAGAAAGGTGAGTCCAGCTTGGTTCCCCCAGAATGAAACAGAACTCTGCAAAACACCCTGTTTCTGCTCTGCTTCTCTTCCCCAGTCAATAGTCTCATGCCCTGCTCAACATGCTTGATGTGATGATTCTCTGTTCTGAGAAACTGGGAGGTGGTCCCTCTTCTACCTCGAGCAGGATTAAGCCCCAAGTAGGGCTAAGATTCAGCTATAAGCTTTTTAAGGTACTTTGAGGCTGTGGGACCTGCACAGCACACATGTGCAGTTGAGCAGGGAGCCTTCTTTCGCAGCATGGGAAGACAGGATGTTAAGATGTCTACAGGGGACACAAGTTGCCTCCTCATGGTAGAGGCTGAGATACCAGTCCTGCCATCAGTCTCATGCCCTGAGAACTAGAGAGAGAGGAGAGCTGCTGTATTTCCCACAAGCAGTAGTTCCCGCAATGAACAACTTTCCCACAAAGCCCCCTGCCATTGCTGTCGCCCAAGGTGCTGAAATTCAGTCCAGCAAGGCCAGCACAGGGTTGATATCACCCATAATTTGTTACTTGTTCCATGTTGTTGTCTAGGTGAATATTGACACCCTCAGCTCAGCCCTCCCTTTGGGAAAGATGTTAGGATACTGGAATGTGTTCAGAGGAGGGCAACGAAGATGGTGAAGGGGCTGGAGCACAAGCCCTATGAGGAGCGACTGAGGGAGTTGGGGCTGTTTAGTCTGAAGAAGAGGAGGCTCAGGGGAGACCTCATTGCTCTCTACAACTACCTAAAAGGAGGTTGTAGTCGGGCAGGGGTTGGTCTCTTCTCTCAGGTGACCAGTGGCAGAACTAGGGGGCATGGACTCAAGCTTCGTCAGGGAAAGTTTAGGCTTGATGTTAGGAAAAAGTTCTTCACTGAAAGGGTGATTGGCCATTGGAATGCGCTGCCCAGGGAGGGGGTGGAGTCACCGACCCTGGAGGTGTTTAAGGGGAGACTGGATGAGGCACTGAGTGCCATGGTTTAGATGATGGTTGGTGTTGGTGTTGGTGTTAGTGTTGGGTTATAGGTTGGACTTGATGATCTCAGAGGTCCTTTCCAACCTTATGGTACTGTGATACTGTGATATTGTGTTCTCTGTATGCCCTCCTTGGGGCCTCTTAAACTCTGCATGACATGGCTGATGGAGCTGGACTGAAGGCAAGCAGCATGTGCACATAGAGCCAAAACCACATCTCTTTCCACAAAGGGGTATCTGCAAAGGTCTTTCTGAAATGGTGGGAGAGATCTCACCTACATCAGGTCAATGCATTTCCATATTGAGGCTCTTTAGTAGCGTCTTCCTTGGCTGCCAGAGAAGTCCCTGGGTGCCAGCACTGTCCTGACAGCCCTTCTCTAAAGAGAAGGGCCAAGGGAAACACCAAAATTCATCTCAGAGGCAGATTCTCCAGGATGGGAAATTACGAAGAAATACATTTTGGTAAAGTTGTAAACAAGTGCGAAGAGATGTCTGCAATGGAAAGTGCTGAACAGCCTTTTTGATAGCTTCCTTCATAGCTTCCATCCATAGCTCTTATGCTTCCACCCTACACAAGCGTCCTTATGGTCACCTGAGCGCTGCATCAAATGCACAGGAGGATGGAGATATGGATCCTTTTGTCTCCTCTCCTCCCACCCTGAGATCCGTATTTTGAGTTAGCTGGGAAGTTTGTCTCTATGTTGAGCCACCACCAGTTTCACAGCTGAAGCACTTAATCTTTACTTGGCCTTTGCAACTGTCCGTAATTCCAGTAGTTCTTTGAAACAAGATCTTCCGAGTACTTTGTTAAGTGCCACTTAGAAAGCGCCTGGGACCTTGGTGAGATAAAGTAAAATGCACCTAAGACCTCTGTGCAGCCAGCTGCTGGTTTTTGCATTGGAAATCCTCTGTCCTGTCTGATTTTGTTGTCTTACCCTCCCATTGAGTGCATCAGTATCCAGACAAGGTACCCAAGCCAGGGACTCAGCTCCACCTCAGGCAGTGCCTCCAGCTGTGAGCCCAGTTGAACCAGTTCTTCGTGTCCATTCAGTGAGATCTGCAGAACTGGTCCAACTTGTCAGGTGGATCCCACTGATCTGCAGCAGCCCACAGTAAGGACAGCTCACAATGGCTCCACTGCTATTGGGTTGCTTGAGGTGAGTCCTTTGAGACCACAACAGTGGGTAGGAGTGATTGAGATATGCTTAGAGAGGATGTGACAAGTATATTCACCTTTGAGTACTTGTGTCCAGAGTAGTAACAAAGCTCCCAGCAGATCAGTGTAGCACAGCTCTGTATTTTCAGTGATGGGTTTGCAAGTGTGGTACAACAGAGTCCTTCTTCAGTACTTCTCCTCTTCATCTGCTTGCTCCTCACATTCACATTCTGACCCTTTTCTGTTTCCCTGTAAACAGACAGTGAGAATAGTTGTGAATACTTTACCAGGCCCTGAGGATATCTAAGAAATCAAAGATGTCTCCAATGAAGACACCTAAAATCAAAACACTGGGACTCAGAGGACCATTGACCACCAGCCAGGGTCAATACAGAAGCACCAGCAGACTTCTGGGTGACAAACAGGATGTCCAAGATGCCCCTGTGTGCAGCCGTATCATCTTCTGTGCTGGAGACTCTGGGGTGCCCAGTGAAATTCAGGATCAGCCCAGATCAGGATATGAGTAAGGCTGGTAATCCTGGTCACGAAAGGAGGACTTTTTTCCCCCTTGAAGATCTAGACACATGAGCAAACACATTGTTGGGGCTGATACTTCCCATAGCGCCTCCCCTGGCACAGAGCAGGGGATGATATGACTGTGCTGCCATGTAGAGGAAGAGTGGTAAGTGAGTCTAGACTCCTAAGAGCATGCACAAGTCATGAAAGAGTACTCCTGGTACGTACTTGCACAGCACTTTGAGGTTAAAGTATCGATGCAGGAAGAGCTGGAGGGTGCTGCTTGTCAATGGTGGCTGTTGAGGTCACCAGGTGACTTGAGAAACACAGACTGGTCAGGGAGAGGGGGAGGGCTGTTGGTCCCAGTGCCCTGCACACATGGGCTCTGTGCCATAGCCACAGGGCTACACCATGTCCAGGGCTATAAAACATCCCCAGCAGCCCCAAGCAAACTGACCAAGTACAAAAACCACAAACCCCAACAGTGAAAGATAAGCTCCTGCGTCAATAATGCGCTGGGATTGGGCCAGGTCTCCCAGTGCTGCACAGGACCGAGCCTCCAGGGAACAGGGACTCACAGATGCTTCACTCGTGCTTATCCTGCCATGGTGAGGCTGGCTCTGCCAGGGATGGATTCTGCTCCAGACAGTGTGGGTTGGGGACAATAAGAGAAGGAAGGACCTGTGTCCATGGGATGGAAAGAGACCATCACAAGTGGTGCTCTGGAGGTGCTGGGGTATGCACGCTCATGGGGGCCCACCGTGGGAGAATGTAGGACAGGGCAGCAAGACAAATCCTCTGCTCCTCTCCTATGGAGGACCATGTGGGAGGCTTTCTCTCTGATAGCTGGGCCTGAATGATTACTTCTGCCTGTGCATGGAGGAAATTGAAGCCACCGTGTCCTGCCTGTGCCCGTGCACCTCTGTGCCAGCCTCCTGGAGGAGGTGAAGGATGCTGAAGACACCTTGCACTCACACACAGAGTCATGTTTGTGTGTCACTTGTGCAACACCTCCTGCATACATCCTGCTGGGGAAGGATGCTTGCCCTGTCTGGAGCCAAGTGATCTGGGTGACTATCAGAGACCACAGATGAACCAGAGAGGAAAAAATGTGCAAACAGGGATACCTTATAGGGAACGCAGGGTCCCAGCATATGTAGGACCCTGGCAGTGCTTGAACTGAGTCAGTGTGTGGTGGGATGCATTGGAGGCCTCTGGTCCTCTATGGCCACATCAGTGCATGCTGGGAGGTCTGGGTATGGGGCTGGCAGCACTTTCCTGGGTGGATGACCATCATACTCCACCCCTCACCACCCTAAAACTTTTCCCTGGCCATGTGCTGGCAATGCATACTGGCTCATCCAATGCCAGGTGCTGTCAGTGACTTTGCTCTTCCATTTATGAGTGGTCTGGCCCACTGGCCTCTCTTGCAGGAGGAACAAGGGGATCTCACACTCATTTCCTGATGGGTTCACTTGGTGATGCCACCAGCTCCCTGAGTGTTGTCCCCGAGCAACACACCCAACAAGAGACAGACAGTGAATGGTGACAAAGCCCTCAGCCAAGCTTTGCAGGCTGGATTGAACAGGCTTAGCTTTAGCAATTAAAAGTCCCAGAGCAAATAAAGGAGGGTGTTGGTTACTGCTGCCCTTCCTTATGTGTAGTTGCAGTATCCAGCTAATTCTTGTTACAGGCTCTTATCAGGGGGCATCAAGGAAATTCTTGAAGGAGGTAGTCCCAAGGGCAGCTGGGTGGAAAAGCACCCTGAGACTTGGTGGTGGAGGGTAGAGCTGGACTCCTGGCCTGGGCATCCTGGTAAGTGTACGGCTATAAAACACTGTGACTCACACTGCAGCTTCCATGCTCCCATGAGATCTGAGGAAACTTCCTGACTGCCTCCTGTGGTCACTGGCAACAAGATGAGAAATGAAGAAAAAAGCAGAAAAAAAATCTAAAAAACTATTTCTCACCAGTTGTGAGAGGCTTTATAAGACACTTTGAAAGTGGACACTGTCTACTGGCTCGTGAATGGGGATCACGTCGGTTTGGCAATCTTCATATGTTAAGCACTGGGAGGTTATGCCTGGGGACACTGGTCTGGCTCAGGTGCCAAAGCTGAAGAGGGATGAGTCTGGTCTCAGCTCGGATACTCACTTGCGTGTTGGTGGGGGACATCTCCCCCATCTCTGCCTTCTCTCTCTCATGTACTATTATAAAACTGCTAAACCGTTAACTCCTTGGGGCAAGGGTTGGATCTTGGTACATGGGTGCACTCTTGGCACCCAGCTGGGGCATTCTGCTATTGTCAGCATCCTCTTGTCATGTACCATACAGCTCTGAGCACTGTGGGGCTTCTCACTAATTAAATCAAACTAATTGGCTCTTCCAGCCATGCCAGCACACTGACGGGGAAGAACATCCCCTTGGGATGCTGGGAAGGAAGGAAGATGCTGTCTGTGCAATGATGCTTTCCTGACACCTGGGCATTTCCACCTCCATTACGTTTTGCAGTGGTGTTGCTGCTCATAGGTGAGGCCAAAACCAAGACCTTTGGAGCAGCTCTTGGCTGACCTAGATGTTTCTATATCACCACCAGCCACTCAGTGCAATGCTCAATGTGTGGGCCCCTCCTACTCATGTCCTGTAGGACCAAGCTGCAGAACCCAGTCAAAGTCCATGCTGCCTGATCTTTCTACCCATTGGGCAACTGCCAAACAAACCAGGCATGTTCTAGACCAGCCTGAGATTAAGAGAGAATAATCTCAAAGCCAGTGTTCAAACATGGCACTTTGTACCTTGTTTCCGTGTATTTGTCACCAGGCTGCGTGCAGGGCATCACAGTGGTGCCTCGGTGAAACAACCTTCACTTGTTCCTGTTCTTTTCACTGGTCCAATTACCTTGCTGGAAATACGTTCCCCACTGGCAAATCCTTCCCAATCTGCACAGCCCAGTGCCACATACTGGTGTGATGGGGGCACGCCAACAAGCAGCCAGGTTTGCTCACCCACATGCCATTTACACAGAGGTTTTGGTGCTAAGTCTGTGTCTGGATTATTCTTATTGACTTCCTCTCTTTTCCCACTCTGTAATGCTAGGAGACTGCTTGTGCTCCCCATCCCTCTGCTGCCAAAAGCCATCATGAGAGGGCAGCAGCTCTCCCTGACCCACAACTCACACCATCACCTGATGAGAAGAGCTGACGAAATAAATCCCAGATACCAGTCACCTCCAATTTCCACCAAAATGCCCCTCTCCAGATTAATTCCAACAGTCTCATCTCATCAAAACAAAGCTCCATCATTAATCCATCCCAGAGCATTTCAAAATCTAATATTACTAGTGAAGAGTGGCTGTCACCAGCAGGAACAATTTGCTGACCTGCCAAGACCTCTGCATTCCCCAAAGCAATCAAAGCATCCCTTCACGTGTGGACTTGTAGGTACCTTTGCCCTGAAGGTCCATCTGGCTGGTCGATGCTTTGAGGACCAGCAGGTCCTTCTCTGGTCTTTTTGGATGCTCCACACCAACTGGCTGATGCTTTGAAGCTTCCCAGCATGTGAAGTTTCTTCTCCAAGTGCAAGTTTCCATTCCAGCTTTGCTGGAGCTGTGGGTTAGTTATATCCTAGCTCCTTAAAGGGGACCTCAATGTTGAATGTGTACCAGAAGATCCAGAAGACGAGGCTGAAGGCGAGCAGCAGAGCTCCCAAGTAAATGAAGAAGTCCCAGGAGCTTAGTGGAGCAAAAATTCCCATGAAGAGGATGATCAGTCCTGTCACATCACACAGCACAGCCAGGAGAAATATCCAAGCACAGCGGCTGATGAACTTCAAGAGGGTCATGGTGGAGCCCCCCCAGGAGAAAGTCTCAGGATGGGGACAGATGGACCGGCAGCATCCTTACAAGTTTCTCCCTTGCTGCCTCTGCTCACCGGCTGCCACGAGGAAGTACAAATGTCACAACACACCTTGCAGAACAATCGGAAGGGAGTACACGATACTGCTTTAACCATTTCATGGCCCTGCCATCGCCCTACCTCTGTCTGTCCTGGAGCGGATCCCAGGGATGGCATGTGTGAGCCCTCTGGGGAAGGGACAAACCACTGGGATACCCTATGATCAATAAGGGTGTAGGTGCATCACGCCCAGCCTGCCTAAAAGGTGTAAGTCTGTTCCTGACCCATCCCGCAGATGGGTCATGCTCCTTTGATTTAGAACCAGGGCACCTTGTGTCACTTTTCAGCAGTACCCACCACAGAAGGACCCCAGGAAAATCTGCAGGACACTGGCTCTGCAGCCTGAAAATGCTGCACTGTTCCCCTCTTTTTATAGACAAACTGAGGCACGGAAATTTGTCCAGAGTGTCAAAAACTCATCATGCCCATAAAACCTCCAAAAGCAGGTCTTGCTAGAAAGCCACAAATCAGTCAACTTGTGCCACTGCCCATCCCAAAAAGGGGAGTCAAGCAAGTTAGTGATGAATCACTGAATAAACAGAACTTCCCAGAGCTCCTGGGTCATCTCTGAGCAGCCAGTATTGCTTTGTGAGATCCAGGACTGCCACTTTCTGCTCCCAGGTTGCTCTGTGACACTGGGCACATTTCTTCTTCTGTTTGTCTGGTCTGTGCATGCTTGACAAACAGGGAAAGCCTGGGGGAGGTGGGGCATTCGAGGAGCTTTCGGAAGCTCATTCCACAGCACGACACTGCTCAGCCTGTGGCCTGCCCCATCTCCTGGCCATGCAGGGGAAGCCAGACCTTGAGACGGGACCACTGGGCACAAGGTGAGCATCAGGGACTGGAGCAGTGCCCAGTGCAGGTACCTCCTGGAAATGGCCTTAGCTTCAGGAGATGCCAGGAGTCACACCATGAGTGTCCTCCTCCAGCTCCTTACCAAACCCAGGGCGCCCAGGGCCATCTCCCACCTGGGCAGCCTCACTAATGCTCTACCATGGGTAGGTGATGGCTGGAGGGAGCAGGGATCATTACTCACCTTGTTGAGTGTTTCCTCTGCTGCCCAAGGAGTCCCAAGAACTAAAAGTCACCGTACTCCTGCCTACCACCCACAGTGTGTGTTTCACAAGCAGCATCCACACAGCAGAGGGGGTTGCCCAGCATGGCCCTGTGGTCCTCTCTTGGAACCTTATCCAGTCTGCTGTCTGGAACAACAGGGCAGCCAGCTCAGTGCAAACATCTATTCCAGCATCTGCTGCTCCCTCTCCATGACAAGGGTCTATGTATTCCAGGAGATATTTTTTCCCCTTGTCTGAACAATGAAGGTTTTTAAATACAGAAATAAATAACTAATCTCTTCTTTGTGAATTATCACCCTCTGGGGCCTGGGGGAGAATCTGTTCTTTGCCAGCCCAGGATCAGCCCTGGATTAATCAGCAGAGCTTCCTTCAGGATCTGATCACCTCATTTGCAGGAAACATGCTCTGAAATCTGCTTTCATGGGTGCTCATCCAAAAAAATCCTTTGCTCTCAAAACCCAGCCTTCAGTTCCCAGTGATCTTCTTAGTACCTGCAGCTTCATGGGGAGCTGAGCTGGAGAATCACTCAGAGTTCAGCAGTCAGGGCTTCCCCAGCCCCTGAACCCTCAGTACAGGCTGGACTTGCCTGTACACCAATGGTCTTCACTTACTCTGCCCTGCCACAAGTGTTAGGAGGATCAGAGCCTTGCCCAACACTGTTGAGAAGCTTTTCCCATACTACCTTTTCCTGCAGTCTTCTTTCCATGGACTATGGTCGTTGTGGAGGTGGACAGATAGAGGAAAAAGGGGTTTGTAGCTCTTTGCTCCCCAGTTCATCCACATTTTTATGAACTTACCAGAAGTTTATCATTGAAGATGACAGAGCTGCTGCTGCCAGTTTTCTGATAAGCCCAAACCCTGTCACCCTCTGAAAAGAAGGATCTTTAGTGTGTCCACTCTTGCTCCCATAGCTGTATCCATTTCCTGTCTCCTTTGTTTTTCTGAGTCTTAATCTTCTGTTCACTGAATTTCAAGGAGTTCTTCCAGAAGATGAGAGAATTACTATTGTAGTAGGAGAGCCCAGAAGATGCCTCAAGAATTTTCTGTCATTTCTAGACTGAGTTGTCCAGAGAAGTGGTGGCTGCCCCGTCCCTGAAGGTGTTGAAGGCCAGGCTGGATGGGACTTTGAGCACCCTGATCCAGTGGGAGGAGTAACTGCCCATGTCAGTGTGTTAGAACTGGGTGGGCTTTAAGGTCCCTTCCAATCTGAACCATTCCATGATTCTATTATCTATGATTCTGACAGACATTAGCAGGTTGGACATCACCCCAGGAATCTCCCTCAGACAAATAACACCCTCCAAAAGCACACAGTCTGAAGAAAGATGGGTGTCATGGAAGGATTTTGGGTCAATCCAGGCCTGTGTCACCTTGACCTCACCAGACCAGACAAAGAAGTCTTGCATCCCATGCCTGAGGCAGCCCAGGAATGAAAAAGAGATCAAGAAACCTGTGTAGGTTGTAAAGCAGAAACTGAGAATTGCTGACCCCACTCCGGAGGATCGAACAGCTGTGGCAACTCATGTCCCTCTAGAGGAGACACTCTGTGATAGGATGGCCTGTCCCACACATCTGGAGAGCTCGGGGGTCAGGGCAGTGTTTACCACTGCAGACAAGGCTTTCTTCAGGCTTCCTTCCACTGCAGTCTCCAGTTTTCATGAGCTGAATGTTGTAAGTTGAGCACCCTCTATTGCCCTTTGGGAAAGTGTCAGCAGCCCAGGTCAGATTTGCTCTGTAGGAGACAGGGTTTTCATCTGGATGCATTTCAGTGATGCCAAGCAGTGCATGAGAGCAGCAATTTGCCCGTGATAGCACAAAAGGAGATGTGACACTAAATAAAGTTGTTCTTTAAGTTGGAAAGCAATCCAGAGGTTTCCGAAAGTTCATTCACCTCCAAGTAATGGCTCGGAAACCTGCAAACAGCCACATCTTGCTCCAAAAACACTTAAAATAGGGCAGAAAACTCTGCCTACCTCTTCTGTCTTTCATCTGGCCCAGTTCTGCTGCAGTTGGAAAGATGATGATAGTGGAAAACACCTCCCTGGAGAAGACTGAGAACAGGTTTGAAGAAGCGTGTGGCAAGAGTAAACCAGTTCTTAACAGGGAGTATTGAACATTGCTTCTCCAAATTATGTTATGCTGCTTTCCCAAGTTGGAAGCAGCCAGCATTCGAGCAGGCAAATGGAAATAGTGTAACAAAATCTTCAGCTAATGGGAGTCAGTCAGTATTTATTTAACTGCAGTGTGGAGACAAATCTGAGAAGGAGCCTCCAAAAAAGTTTGTCCTGTAGTGAAATTTTGGTAACTCCCTGTATTGTGGGCTGGGCTTTTATGAAGTAAAATCCTCATGTTTGAGGATGAGGAGAAAATGGATAGGCAGCGCAATGCTGCTTGACCGAGCAGTTCAGGGATAGTTCATAGAATTATAGAATGGGTTGGGTTGGAAGTGACTCCCTGCCATGGGCAGGTACACCTCCCACTAGACCAGGCTGCTCAAGGCCCCATCCAACCTGGTTCATGCGCAATGATCTCCAGCCACAGCTTCGCAGCTCAATGCGGGCTATGACCATTGTGAGGAGTGGTTCAAGATGTCATAAATGCAGGGGCTGTAGACAAGCTCAGCTTTGGCAGGGGCAGGCAAACTCCCTCCTGCCGCACAAGGGGACTGGTTTCCTTCAAGGGCCAACAGCTCCATGCAAGGTCGAAGCATTTTGAGATTGGTCTTGGCTGCAGGACTTATGGCTGCAGGAGCACAGTTGCTCTCCAAGTGTTCTCTTCCCAAGTCTGGGTGTAGGAAGATATTCCTTGACTGAATGAAAGCTCAGAACAATTTATATTGAATTTTTCAAGACGTCTCCCTGGGGAGGAATGGTGAAACAAGCAACTCCTCCCCCCCAAAAAACACTGATTGATAGAAATGGAGCAATTGAACCTCTTCTGGGAAGGAAGCCCAGATATCATGCACAGACAGGAATAGCACTGAATTAGGAAAGGCTCCTGCCTCCAGCACTCCTTCCTTGCTTAGCTCTTGCTGGTAATGCTGAGTCCCTGGGAAACATCCCACAGTGGTCAACGCTTCACAGCATCCCTGTGTGTGGCAGGTGGCACGTCACCGAGCTCTGGCTGGCACACAGCTTTGATGGGCACGTGGCAGTTGAAAGCTTTTCTGCAAAATCTGCAAATGTTGCCCAGAAGTGGTCAGCAGCTGGAGATTCTTCTGGGCAGTCTCGGTGGTGAGAGCTCTGATGTGGGAGTGGGGAAGCAGCACAACCAGGATCTGACCTGCAGGTGCTGGCAGGCACTGCTCTAAGACCTTTGCAACAGATTCAGCAAGCAAGAGCTGGCTCAGACTCGAACCTGCACCATGAGCAGCCGGAAGGCTGCTTTACAGTCCCAGTAGAAGTGCCCCGGGGACAGCTTATCTGCCTGCTCCTCCACTGACCTGATGCAATCAGCCATGTGCAGCACTCCTTGCCTTGGGCAGCGGTTTCTTCTGCGGCACAAGAAGCTGACAGACATATGTGTCGAGCTGAGGATACAGATGAGGATATGCTGGCAGTGCTGGTTATACTGGCCTGCAATTTCCAGCCACCCCTTCCCTATGCTGGAGTTCAAAGACCTGGGTTTAGGTGGCACTTTGGGTGGGGAGGAAACATGTAAAGAGTATTAATGGCTTTTCCCACTGTGTGAAACTTGGTGTAGTCCATGGGCACACCAGTCCAAAGTGGGACTCTAAGGGCTGGCCCAGGCATGGGGATAGGTGAAGTGCAGATGAGACCCCACACTTGACACCCTGCACTCCCAAACACTGCAGATCCAACCGGGGTTAGGGGAACACCCAGAGCAACCAGAAAAGTACAGGCAGACCTTCAACACCCCCTCCCCACTAAGCAGAGGGGGGAACCCATGCACTAAAGGATGGCTGCAAGCACTAGGGAAACCCAGAGTCAGTTATCAACACTGGGCAGGGGAAGGCACTGCAGCTTTCCTCAACAACGATTTCTGCTGGGAGCCATCAGGGCCCATCACTGGTTTAGTGCCTCACTTTCTCAGGCAGAGGTGCCACCGGGTTTTGCCGTAGCAGAGGCAATGCCACGCACACCCTGTGCCTTTCACAGGGCAAGCCTGGTGGCCTGCTTCCCATTTCCCTGCAGGGCCTGGCTCAGCAGTAATCAGTGATCGCAGAAGAGCTGCTTTTGGCAGAAGAGGTCAGTTTTGTGTCAGATGGAGTTTATGGCTCCAGTCTTCACTGGAGTCAGCAAAATCGTGCTGAGACCCCAGCCCATTGCCATAAGAAATCTCTGTGATGTACCAGCATTGGCTCTGGGGCAGCTGACCTCTCCTTATTTCAGCCACACAGCAGGAGCCCAAAACCTATCCCCCAAGTTCTTTCCCTGGAGACTCCCAAATTATCGACTATCCCATGGTTCCCCATAAACACAAATATGTGGGATGCTCTTTGGAGTCTTTTGGCCCCTCCCAGATCAGGCAGAGCACACTGCTGAGCTGCAACTTCCCTTAAACCACCTGGCTTAATGCTTCCAGAATGTCACCAAGTGTGGAAGATTCAAGCTCCCATCTCCCTCCCTCCCTCCTTGTTTTGTTCCTTGTCCAGGGACAGCTTTCAGAGCCTGAAGTTTTCATTACTTGCACCCAGCAGGAACTTCCTGAGCTACTTTCAGTTCTGCAAACAATTTGTCCTTCCCATACCTGTGCTCAACTTTAAACTTTTCCAGGGCAAAGGACATGAAAGAACTTTCCAATTAAATACTTCCTTCCAGCTAGAGAAGACAGGTAGCAGGCTAAGCAGGAATAAAGCCTGGCTGAGCCTGGTTTTGCCCAGAATTGGAGACACAGGCAGATTCTCTGTGGTAAGTGCGAAGGAAAGAGCAGAGGAGAGGAAAGAGCAGAGGAGAGGAAAGACCGAGTCCTTCCTCCAGCATGAGCCAACCTGCTCTCCATCCCCAGGGAGAGGAAAAACTACGTCCCTGTGGTGGGTTATGATGCCACAACTGCTATACATAGCTCTAAGGGTGGCTGGCATGGGCTGAAGCCACACAACACCCACCAGTCAGCATCAGGCTGCCTTCACTGTTCAGGGATTAAAATCAGCTTCTATTTGTATGGAGAACATATGTGGGTAGGTAGGTAAATAGATGCATGGATAGTTTGATGGGTGAATAGATCAGTAGATAGACAGTAAGACACATCTTCCCCTGGTAACTCTTTTCATTTCCCTCACAGGAATGCTGACAGGGAGACAAACATCTCTGAAGCCCCTGAGCCTGCAGCATTCACGGTGGTCTGGGCTCTGCAAACCCCATAATGCAGGGAGCAGGAGTTTTACCATCCCCGATGCTGCTGTCTGCAGAGGAGCAGAACTTTAGATATGCTGGGTCAAAGCGCTGTAGGTAAATAGTTTCTTTTTTGTTCTTGAATTACTTCTGTTGCAACCTGATATTCCAGTTGACTGAAAGGACAAAAGAAAGACGAAAAAACACAACTACTTCTGCTGCTGCAACGCCCAGGGGAACTCAGCCCTGGGACTGCACACATGTGCCAGGGCAGCTCTGAGCAACTGCATAGCTGGAGGCATTTCCTCCATTGTAAACACTCGGGTCACAGCAGCACCATCTCTGGGTGAGCAATAGTTTTACCATCTCTGACATGATCTGGGAGAATGCCCCGCTTCAGCATTCTCTCTCCTCCCTTAGTAACATTAAGGGGCAAAGCTGGGGCATGTTTTCTCACGTTGGCCTCTTACAGTTTTACTTGCATCCTTCCCTGCAGTGCCACAATGCAAATCTGAACAGGTTTGAGAGTTTTCGTGTGCCTATCAAGTAGCATGAAAATAGGAAAAAACCCCTGGGTTTTTATGTAGGGTTTCAAACAATCCTTACAAATCCTCTGAAGGGTATTACTCTCATTCCTGCTCACAAAGTACAGCAAAGGGCTGCTGCTGGCTTTGTGTGAAGGTTCATTGAATGGTTTGGGTTGGAAGGGATATTAAAACCCATCCAGTTCCACCCCCTGCCATAGGTAAGGACACCTCCCACTGGATCAGGGGGCTCCAAGCCCCATCAAACCTGGCCTTGAACACCTCCAGGGATCAGGCAGCCATGACTGCTCTGGGCAACCTGGGTTAAGGCCTCCCCACTCACACAGCAAAACATTTCTCCCTAAGATCTCATCTCAATCTCCCCTCTTTCAGCTGAAAACCATGCCTCCTCATCCTATCCCTGCACTCCCTGATCAAGAGCCCCTCCCCAGCTTTCCTGTAGGATGGACAATTGCAGTTCATTTCAGAGGGGTGTCATCTGCTCCGTATGGTGCAAGGAAGAACCAGCAGCTTTTCACAGTGCATGCTGAACTAGTGGTCCAGCTGATATCTAGATGCGGACTTTAAGCTCCACGTGGGAACTTGGGATATCAACCCCCGCAGCCCTGTGAGCCCTCAGCTGTGTTTCCAGGAAGGAGTGGTGGAAGAGCTCAGGGGAATATAAATGCATGCTTATGGATACCAGTGATTGCCTGCTTTCTTCAACAGTTAAATTGTTTCTACCCCAGAGGATGCGGATCAGTGTCAGTGCAACTCCCAGCAGCAGCTGCAAGAGCCATAGAATCATTTCATTGGAAAAGACTTTTGAGATCATCGAGTTCAACCGTACCTGTCCACTACTAAACCAGATCCCTGAGCACTTCATCTGCCTGTCTTTAAAATCCATCCAGGGATGGAAACACCACCACTGCCCTGGGCAGCCTCTGCCAGCACCTGAGAACCCTGTCAGTGAAGATATTTTTTCCTGATATCCAGTCTAAACCTTCCCTGGTGCAACTTGAGCCATTTCCTCTCGTCCTTTTCCTTGTCATGTGGGAGAAGAGACCAACACCCACATTGCTACAACCTCCTGTCAGGCAGTTGTAGACAGTGATGAGGTCTTCCCTCACCCTCCTCTTCTCCAGGCTGAACAATCCCAGCTCCCTCAGCTGCTCCTTGTAGGACTTGTTCTCCAGACCTTTCCCCAGCTCTGTTCCCTCCTCTGAATGCACTCCAGCATCTCAAGGTCCTTCTTGCAGTGAGGGGCTCACCAGCATCAGGTATGGGGGGACAATCCCTTCCCTACTTTTGCTGGCCACACTTTTTCTGATCTAAGCCAGGATGCTGCTGGCCTTCTTGTCCACCTGGGCCACTGATGGCTCATGTTCAGCCGGCTGTAGCCCAGGGATGAATCCAGTTAGTGTGAAGTGGGATAAACCACAATTTAACAGCCTCGGAGAGAGGCATGCAACACGGATGTATGGTATCTTTGGGCAGGTTTAACTTTCGTTGAAGTCCAGGAACGAAGAAGCTGTTGCCAGTGCTCTGTAGCAGGGTGTGATCCCGCAGTCGAGCCTGCTCGGCAGGTTTGCCTTTGAGATGAAGGAGAAACATTTCCTCTTTGAAATGCTCTGCAGAGATAATGAATTTTGTAATGATTTCCTGTTCTTTTTATAGAATGGGGGAAGTTGGTAGATCGCATATAAGCTTGCTTTAGTGAGAGCTGGATATCATTATGTTTGCTGGATAACCTGTTCTTAAAACATGATTTTCTTTGGTCTGTCTCTCTATCTATCTATTTATCCATCCATCCATCCACCTACCTACCTCACATTCACTCCTAGATTTTAATCTCTGAACAGTTGAGGCAGGCTGATCCAAAGCACCACACCAGGATTCAAACAAGCATCACTGGAAGTAGAGAGAAATATTTCATAGCAGTCAAATAGTGCTTTGTAGTCCCTGGGAGTGACCCAAAGACATGAACTGCCCTATGATCAGGTCAAAGGTCCATCTACCTCAGTGCTGTCTCCAGCAGTGGCAGGAGGCAGTATCTGAGCCCAGACCAACCCTCTCTGCTCTCTGCTCCCCTTAAAATTGTTGCTTCTGCTGTCTCTTTTTTGATCTGTTGTCCATCAAGTAATTTTGAACACCTGGATTCTCCCTGCCTCTGCAGCCTGCCATGTCAGTGGGATGTAGAAATCCATTGGTTGCACAACAGAGATTTCAATTTTCTGCAGCCCTGTGGGGTTGTGCTGGGCCACAGCAGTGCACGAATTTTATTTCGGCTCCTAATAAAACCCTTGTGAACAGCTTCCAGGATACCCTGCATTTCTGTGTCCCTGAGTTGCTTCAGCTCAGCCTCTCTCACTTCAGGAGAATGATGCATTTCCCAGTGTTAGCAGCAATTTGGATTGTGTGCAGAAATGGAAAATACCTCCAGCTTCCTGGCAGTAATGAGGCACTTGTATCCCTGTCCATGCTGTCCCTGCCCATGGCGAGGGAAGGGATTGGGTGTTCTTTAAGGTCCTTTCCAGCCTAAATCATTCCTTGATTTTATGATTCTGTGATCCCATGCAACGAAGTGAAGAATTCCCACTCTCTTGCTGGACTTCAATCTCCACATTGATCTTAGAGCTGTTCATCCTGCTTTCCCTTCAGTTAACATTTCTCTCCTATTTTACTTACTGTCCCCCTACAGCTCTGAGCAGCCAACGGTCACATCTGCCTGTTAAAGCCCCTCTCCTCCCCAAAGTAGGCTTTGCTGATCTCTGGGCTATTGCCTTTGCCCCCACCTGAGCAGGCTCCATCCTCTTACTAGGTGTTTTCTCTTGCCACCCATGCACTCCTCACACCTCAGAAGAGGTGTCCACTGAGCACATCTGCAGACCCTCACCTAGGGCACATGGCCATCACCTGAACAAACCTGCAGCACCAGCCCCACTCTTCCTCCTCCCAATGTCCTAAGAAATCCCCCCCTGCATGGTGACCCCCGGATGCCACACCATCATCCATCCCCTTATCACGCAGCCTCCCCTCTCTACCAGCAGGCACAAAACAATAGACATAAGGCCAGAACAGCAATATGGAAGTCCTTTGGGAAATTTTTTCTTTAATTAAACCTAATATTCTTGTCATAAATAATGGGTCTGGAATCCCACTATATTCTTGGTCTCAGTGACTTCTTATCCTGTTAGCATTTCATTGACAGTCTCATTATCCCTTGTCATAAGACAGGAACAGTCCATCTCTTCAGACCGTTTGGTACTTCCAGTCCTTCTGTCACATCCCTTTGGACAGTGAGCCTGGGCAGAGCAGTTTCTTGCAACAGCAGAGCTCTTTGCAGCAAGGACTATTTCCAGGCTCCTTCTCTAAACCCTGCAGGTTTAGGACCCCTATCTGCGACCAGTTCTGCAGGCTGGAGTCAGTCAGGACCTGGCAATGTTCTTCACATTACTCCATGATGTCCCCCTCATGAGTCTTGACATTGGTCTGCTCTTCTACTTGCAGCTGCCCTCTGAGCAGGACTTTTAGGTGAACTTCCTCTGCCCATTGCAGCTATATCAGTGGAGACTGCTGCCTGGTGCCAAGCCAGGAGTGCAAAAGCAAGCAAAGCCTTGCAAGGCATGATGAATGGCTGAGGTTTGCTGGGTCCAGTGCCTGGGGCAAAGGGACATGCATTACTTGAATATTCATAATCCAGGTGTGTCAGCTGCCAGGGTGGGCACTGCCTTCCCAAGGTCTCCCAGCATTGGTGGATGAGATTTCCAGGTGCATGTTACTGGTCAGCCTTGGTCGCATACTGGTGGGAGTCCAGCTGCAATGACAAAGTAATCCTGAGTTCCCTGGTTGTTCATGTTAACCCAATTGCAGTAGCACAAATGCTTTCACTTGAAGGCTTTGAGCCACAGGCAACTTGGACCATACATGCAGGCAAAAATACTGACGTGGCATTGATTTCCAATATAAGGGATTTCAGCAAGTGTGAGCGCCACAGTGAGGGAGGGGATTCTGTCCTTCTACTCTGCTCTCATGAGACCTCTCCTGGAGCGTATTCAATTCTGGTGACCTCAGCACAGGAAGGACATGGATATGTTGCAGCGAGTCCAGAGGAGGCCACAGAGATGATCTGAGGGCTGGAGAACTTCCTATACAAGTACAGGCTGGGAGAGTTGGGGTTGTTCAGCCTGGAGAAGAGAAGGCTCCAGGGAGACCTTAGAGCAGCCTCCCAGTACTGAAAGGGGCTCCAGGAAAGCTGGGGAGGGGCTCTTCATTAGGGAGTGCAGGGACAGGATGAGGGGGAATGGTTTTCAGCTGGAAGAGGGGAGATTGAGATGAGATCTTAGGGAGAAATGATTTCCTGTGAAGGTGGGGAGGCCTTAGCCCAGATTGCCCAGAGCAATCATGGCTGCCCGATCCCTGGAGATGTTCAAGGCCAGGTTTGATGGGGCTTGGAGCCCCCTGATCCAGTGGGAGGTGTCCCTGCCCATGTCATGGGGTGGGAACTGGATAGGCTTTAAGGTCCTTTCAACCCAAGCCATTCTATGACCAACAGGAGGTCAAATATTTCTCCACAGGGAATCAGCTCTTGGCCCCCAGCATGGTTTCTACAGCTCCAGCTACATGAGCCTTGACTATAGTGAATGCTCGATTTTAACTGACCTGCTGGGCACCCACAGGCCTGATGCAGCTGGATTTGTTACCTTCTGGTTTTGCGTATCTCCTGATGCTATGTAGAGCTTCCAGCATGTCTGGCTTGAAGGGACTGAGGCTCCAGCATGTTGCAGAGCCTGAAAGTGCAAAGTAATTTGAAAAGCTGGGCGAAACAGGAGGAGTTGGGCATATTGGCTCTTATCAGTGACTGCTAAACTGTGGTCTGGAGTACCCTCTGCCTTGGCAATGAGCTGCTGCGATCTGGAAGGAGGACATAAACCAGAAGTCTATTGCTTGCATGCCCCGTTCCTTGTGCTTTTCTCCTGCTTTCCTTGGGAGCTGTTGGTAGATGTGGGGTGCTGGATTAGAAAAATCTGAGGGCTTTCATGAGCTTTCTCTCACCAGCAGCTCATAGAGGTTATCATACCCTGCCTGCTTGAACTGATGAGCTAACGCATTATGAATCCTTGTCAGCCTCTCTGCCTCCCATGGCATCTGGAAGAGCAAGGGGGCTGCCTCATCTTCCCCATGAGATGCAGACTATGAAGAGGAGCTGGGTGGGGTCTCCTTTCCTGTGTTCCTCTTCTGATCAGCACCGACCACATCCTCAGCCCTCAGTGTATGGCAGGGCCTTTCTTTAGTGCTTGCCCTGCTGAGGAGTCTCGCTGGGCTGATGAAGGGGCTGCCATGGGATCTGTCCTGGCTCAGGACTTCTGACAATTCAGACTCTCACCAATGTTTGAACACCAAATTAGGAGCTGGACATTATAGACCTGTTTGTATCAGCCCAAGTCTTGCTGTCTAGACTGAGACCAGTTCTTCAGACTGAGAATATGCATTTCAAATTTGTCTTTTATAGTAAATGAGTAAATCAGGCCTGCTGAAAAGATAAAATTAAAGGAACAGCCATGCTGAAAGGATCTATGTCTTCCTTGGTGAAATGTCTCAGGGCACACGTGCATTAAAGGCAGAAATAGAGAGTGTTGGAGATAAAGAACCTGTCTTGCTTGTTTGTGATCTGGTTCTGGTCACACAAATGGGCTGATGGGGGACTCTGGCAAATATCAGTGCAAACACAGAGATGCTGCAAAACAACTTTGCCTTTGCAGGCTTGAAGGAACAACCTTTCTTAAGCCTCTTCTGCCAGGAGAGGAAAAACCAGTGCTGCTTGTGATGCTGCTCCTTGTCTTGAGCAATAAATAAATCTTGTGAATTCTCCAATCTGAGCAAGAAGAAAGCTCTGGTTTGCAGCAATGTCTTATCCAGCAATCATAACAGCCCAAAGGCAGGTAAGTCCTGACCATAGGTGTCACATCTTGTCCTCTTAAGCTTTGGTGATGTGTGTTACCCATTCTGGTGGCCTCCTCTCATACAAAGTGGTCTGGAACTGCATTGTTCTGCTTCTCCTCTCCGCTGACTCTGAATGAACCACCTCTGGCCTCCCTGTTTCTATGTCTGAGCTGCAGTTTGCAGTCAGCAATGATCACATCTGGCTTTACTCACAGTCTGCAGCCAGTTGGCTCCTCTTTGCTCATGCATCTTGCAGAAGCTACTGGGTGGAGACAGGTTACTTTGAAGCTCTACTTTTCCCAACTGGGGGTTCCTCAGCAGAGAGGGGAGTGATGCAGAGACCTCGGACCTGCCTTGCTGTGCTAAGCTGAAAAATCCTGCTGTTTTTCTGGGATTACTTGGATGAAATACAAAATTCATTTTCACACTGGAGGCTGCTACAGTACATTTCTACTCCAAGGAAGAGACTTACTGGGATAAAATCCTCTAGGAGAGTACAAGAACATATTTGTTCTTTGTAGCCAACAAATACAGGTGGAAAACAGGGAGAAGAGCCTTCCTGGGAAGGACCTGGGCTGCCCTCAGTGGTTAAAGAAGCAAGACTTGAGGCTCTGCAGAAACTGTGGCTTCTGTCTCTGCTTCTGCTTCTTCTGGATGATGGGGATCCAAACAAGGCCACAAACCAGGAGCATCAGTCCCAAAGAGAGGAGAGCTGGGCCACACATTTTGTAGACGTTTTTATTATTGACTAGGATGCAAGACAAGCTGGTGATGACTGTCCCCAAGAGGAAGATGGCTGCTCCGACAGATACAACAATGACAGGCTTGTGGTATATGTCCCACTTGCTTCTGGATGCGCTGGTCCAGACGGACTCGCTCCGGGAGCTGATGCAGAGGGTGCTGGCTGTGTTACTGGTCAGCAGCTCCTTGGACTGAGGAGACTTCTCACTCTCGTCAGGGCTCTTGGGGGGATTTTCCGTGGTGATGGGGTCTGAGGAGACCTGAGATGGACAAAACAGAAATAGTAGAGCAGGGCTAGTGATGGAGGATAGATCGGGTGCTTTCCATTTGGTCATTGATCAGTGCCAAGTCAAATGAAGATAGAGAATGCTTTTTGGTCACTGCAGGGGGAGAAAATCATCACACCTCTGAGAGCAATGAAATGTAGGCATAGACAACAGGGTCCTGCAGGTAGGCTGGACTGAGGATGCCTGCAGAGTTCCACTGCCCACCCACAGACAGGGGAACTCCCACAGTACCTGTCCATATTCTGAGACCTTCCATCTCACCAGCTTCCAGCTCCTACAGGGATTAAGTGGTGGGATGTCCATTGGGACCAACAACCCTGAGCTACCCAGGGCTCTTTGCAGGTTTCAGGGGAGTATCAGGGTCCTGCAAGCAGCACTGATGACACTGCCAGTGGGGAAGACCTCTGTATTACTGGACTCTCTTTCCCTCCTAGATCCCAAATTACACCTCAGCACATTGTGGCATGATCATTTCTTCCCCTTACAGGCCGAGAAACTGAGACATGGGTGTTCCATGTCAGGACTGCTCAGCAGGAGAAAAGGAAGTGCCCTCCTATGGAGTGAATGCTTCCTTCGGGCTCCTTGGGCTGGATATTCTTTACTGCCAACACCCAGCCTAGACATGTCAGCCTTGTAGTAGCCACAGCACCATCTAAATCCACTGATGGGAGATGGGGAATTGCTCATCATGCAGGAAATATTCCTCCAGCTGAAAGGTGAGGCTGGCTGTTCCCGGAGGGCTCTTGAGCTCGATAGCAGAAGCACACCAAAATGCTCTGCCTTGCGGCAGCTGGGTCACCAGTGTGGTTTTTTGAAGCATTATTTTTGCACCAGCTCGAGGAGGTAATACATTTTCCCAGAAACAAATTGCCTTCAGCACAGAGAAACAATTATAGTGAATGGGAAGGGCTGAGCATTATGTTAACCACTATTTCCTCAGGGCTCTGCTGAGGAGAAGAGAGCAGGACGCTGGGGAAGGAAGTGTTCTTTATACACAGTTTACCCCACTGCTGGGAAGTCCAGCAGAGATGAATCCATGTGAGTACCAAGGGTGAGGAGGGTGGGGCTGTGGATTCTTCTCACCCACAAATCAGATTATTTTTGCAAGGCAAACTGCTGGACATCAGGGCTGTCCCAACCCTCAGGGCATGGGGATGCTCTGCAGAGGAGTGCGACAGCAGTGCCAGCCCAGAGCAGCCCAGGATCCCTCCTGCCAGCACCACAAAGCAGGGCCAGTGGTGACTGCTGCCAGCCCCCAGCTTTTTCCTGTGGATGTCCCTGTGCATGCCAGGTTGTGATCAAGCCCAAACCACATCAACACTGGGAACAAGCCCTCACTGGGGCCCAGACAGATTAGCAGTGCCACTAGAGTTCTGCACCCACTTCACTGCCAAGCACAGCTCTTCCTGAACACCAGGCAAGCTTTGAGCCTAAGGAGGCTTTGTATATAGACTCACAGAATCATGAAGGTTGGAAAAGACCTTTATGCTCATCTAGTCCAACCTTAAGTATAACACCACTGTGCTTGCTAAACCACATCCTGAAGTGGCAGAAGTGCCATAGCTACACGATTTCTGAACCCCTCCAGGGATGGAGATTCCACCACTTCCCTGAGTAGTCTCTACCAGTGCTTTACCACTCTTTCATCTAGTGTAGAATCACAGAATCATTTAGAATTTGAACCCCTTCTTCAACCCTGGTTTGGCACACACAGCACCGTGGCCTGCGTGTTTGCTCAGTTCAGCCCTGCCTTGCACCCAGACCCACTGTTGGCCCATGAGATGGGAGGTGCACACCATGGATGATACCAGGCAGGATGTGCATCCTGTGTGCAATAGCAGGCTGCAACTAGATGCAGGTAAGATGAGCAGCAGCCCCAGCTCGTTTCCCATTGCTGCTGATCAATATGAGAGCATCCACAAAGAGGCTGCAAAGCCAGCACAGATCTGGAGGCACTGTCTCAAGGAAACCTGTCTGTATTTGGGCCATACTAGGCCCAGTGCCCATGTAGACATACTAATGTCTGGGTTCCAGCCAGCACTTCCTTTATTCTTTCACCTGTGTCCCCTGCCAAGGTTTGTGGTTTATTCTGAAAACAGACAGAGGTATTTTTCCAACTCAGTTTCCCCCAGATATCATTGCAGAAATGCAGATCTGGTGGTATGGATGTGTTTGATGACGTTTCAGGTTTGCCAGTATTGGATCAACAAACAAAAACTAAAAGCCAAGAGCAATGGACACATCCTACCCACAACTTTCACACCTCGGGAATACATTTCTGCCATCCTGATATATATTCTACAGCACTTGATCAGGGATCATAGAACCATGGAATGGTTTGAGTTGGAAGAGACCTCAAAGCCCCCCCAGTTCCCACCCCATGACATGGGCAGGGACACCTCCCACTGGATCGGGGGATCCAAGCCCCATCAAACCTGGCCTTCAACACCTCCAGGGATGGGGGCAGCCACCACTTCTCTGGGCAACCTGGGCCAGGGCCTCCCCACCCTCACACCAAAACATTTCTTCCTAAGATCTCATCTCAATATCCCCTCTTCCAGCTGAAAATCGTTCCCCCCAAATCCTATCCCTGCAATCCCTGATCAAGAGACCCTCCCCAGCTTTCCTGGAGCCCCTTTCAGTACTGGGAGGCTGCTCTAAGGTCTGCCTGGAGCCTTCTCTTTTTCAGGCTGAACAATCCCAACTCTCTCAGCACATCCTTGTATGGGAGGTGCTCCAACCCTCTGGTGATTGAGCACCTGACAAGGCAAGTAAGTTTGGTCACAGCAATGAGCTCTAGTTTCTCTGTTTCTCTTCCTTTTTTTGAGTTCCTAACCCCATTTCTGCAAGCTGGACTTATTGTATTGGAGCACGCTGACTCCCTGGCTTTGCAGAAGCATGAGCTGCCATTAGACGTTATTTTGATGTTACAGCTGCATTAGTCATGCAGGTGATCAGGAACAGCTTCCTCTGTGGTCAGCTTCTGCAATGCAGCTCACCTGACCTGCACGTTGTGGCTCCAGGCAGCTACAGTCTCCTCAGCCGAAAACCAAATACTGACAGCAGTGTTCACTGTTCTGGGGAGACAGCAAGGCTGGCTCTGCATGGACCAACACCTTTGTTCTGCTTCCACCTACAGAATCTGTGTCAGCCCAGTCCTCAAAAAAAACAACTCACCAGCTGCAGCTCAGAGATGTGCCCAGATCCTGGAGAATTTCTTGCTTGTCTTCTGTGTGCAGAATGTCCATGAGCTGCCCTGCTGGTAGCATTGCAGGGTTGTGATTCCCCTCTTCTAGATCTGTCTGAAATTTCATCCTAGGTAGTTGTAGCATTTCTTGGCTTTCCCTTGTAACATCCATCGTAGAGAGGTTTTATGATCAAGCCACTGTATAATTTTGATTTGGTTTGTGTTTGGAAATTTGCTTTCTCCTCTGGAAACATTCCCAACTCTCATATCTCAGCAGCCTAATGCAGTCTGCCCTGCCCCATCCTTAAAGGCACCCCAGTCCCTGCTTATCCACGCACTGCTGCCCTGCCTCTGCAAAGCACCTTCCTCTTAATTTTGCAGAGCTTTAATGCCAGGCTCCTGCAGAAACCATCATCTTCCTTTCAGGTTTTTACACTAGGGTAGATTTTTCCCCCCTTGTATTTTCCATACATCCCACAACAATTCCTAGCCACTGACTTTTTTTTCTGGCACTTCCCAGCAGAGCATGCTTTTTTCAATCCCTGTTTGGTCTTTTCCCTCTGTTTTATGTGCTCTGCTTTGGTTTTCTCTCTGTGTGTTTTTTTTTCTTTCTTCTTTCCCCCACTGGAAAGAATAAAGAGGATTTTACTCCCCTCAAAGTAGCCAGGAGTTTGTGAGTGCTGCATGTGTCTGCAGCTCTTGGAAGCGCCAATGTGATTTCAGTTCCTGTTCTGCCCATGCTCCATACCTAATTCATCACAGATGTGCTATTCAAAGATGCAATGTTATCCTGAACAGCCTGGCAGGATAATGCTATCAGATTTCTCTGAATCATTATTACTGTCAGGAAAGCACCAGCAGATGCATATTTGCTGGCTTGAAAATGCCTCCAGAGCACATCTCCAATTTCACTGCCTCTGAAGTCTTGGGCAGCTGTTGGCAAAGGAGCTAAGTGTCTTTCTTTCCTAGCTCAGAATCAAGGAGTGGTTTGGGTTGGAAGGGACATTAAAGCCTATCAAGTTCCCATGCCCCTGCCATGGGAAGGGATACCTCCTACTGGACCAGGTTGCTCAAACCCCACCCAACCTGGCCTTGAACACCTCCGGGGATGGGGCAGCCACCACTGCTCTGAGCAGCCTGGGCCAGGACCTCAATCACTTTCACAGGAAAACATTTTTTCGTAAGATCTCATTTCAGTTTCCACTCTTCCAGTTTAAAAATTTTCCCTCTCGTCCTATCCCTGCACTCCCTGTTCAAGAACATCTCCCCAACTTTCTTGTATGCCTCCTTAAATACTGGAAGGACAGGACTTCATGAGGAAGAACCTCATATGATGCTATTTCTCCTCCCATTGCTCTTCCAATACTTTGTATGGTGATGTTTCAGTTTCTGAGTTGGGAGATCTGCTGAGGCCCATATGTTGGAGACTCCAGTGCCAAAGCGGTGAAGCACACACTTAGGTACCTCCTGGACCTTGAGAACATTATATGGTGGTGCTGAAGAGAGATCTTTGGACTGAGCGGAGCACCCAAGGGCTCTGCCTCAGGTCCCTTGGCCCATCCTGGCTGTGGAAGAGGTTCCTCACCTACTAGCCATCCAGCAGCAGCAGCTCTCAGGACCAGTATCCCAGCCTAGGACCTGGGATGCCAAACAACTCACAGATGTGGCCAGAGCTGTGCTTATAATGAGGTAAAACTGCCAAATCTAAAGACCCTTGTCCACTGCACAGGCCTATGTTGTCCTGGCCATGCAAGGGCTAGATTTACTCTCCCAATCCAGTCAACCTATCTCCATTTTATTTGGGGAGGCAGCCCAGATTCTTCAGGAACTTCTTACATTCTCCTCTACGTCCTCACTGCAACCAGTTTCTGCCACTTTTCACAACCGAGGACACCAGAGCTGCCGCAGCTCAGACAGTCTCACCCCAGGGATTTTTTTTTTCCATCTCAATCTGTCTCTTCCTCATGAAGACCTCTCTCAGCATCCAGTGGAGCTGGTCTTTGCCCTAGGACTAAGCAAGCACCAGGACTAAGCTGTGGGCCAGAGTGGACCTTGTTATCTGAGATCTAAGGACCACCGTACCAAAGCAGTCTTGCAGAGAGGGACCCCCAGACCCTTCCCACTGCCCCATGACTCTCTGGAGTTTCCAGTGGCCTCCAGGTGGCTTGGGATGGTCCCCTGGCAAATGGCAGAATCAGGTGTTCTGCAAAGTCTTAGGACTAACCCCAAAAGGTACAATTTTCCTTCAGCCAGAAGCTTTGTCTGCCTGCTACCTCAGTGGGAGAGCTGCAAAGTCCTCACTGATGGGTCCCAGCTGTGAGGAAACCATAACGTTGGGCATGGAGGAAAACTGAGAAGTGCTTGTTTGGACATGGCTTTTTCTGCTATTCCGGGGTGTCTCAGTTGGACTCTTTAATGGGTCCTGCTGTTTCACCTCAGTAGAGGTGACAGTTGTTGGTCCCTGTTTGCAAGGAGAAGGGGTCTGTTGCTCTAGAGGACATGCATGACTGTGGGATGGGTGGGAAAGGAGGCTGCTGCACCTTTGCATGTGCATGCATGCAGTCTGCAGAAACTTTTTGCCAGCAATGACCACGTTTCCTTGCGAGAGGCTGTCCTTTGGGTTCAAAGTGAACAGGACTGAGGTGGATATTCAGTAGCCAGCTTGCCTGAGGTCCCCAAGGAACTGAGTGACCTGGGGGCTGAGGGGCTGCTTCCGGTGGAGATGGGATCTGCCCTGCCCTCAGCTGTTCCACAAAGAACAGCCCAGAGCTGCACACCTGCCACGGGGGACCTGCACATGGGGAGATGCTGGTGAGTGACAGCACCTTTTTCCTTGTGTGGGTATTGGGGTAGGGACCGAGTGCCGTGAGCCCACTCACCATGCTGCGTCTCAGTCGTCCTGGCTTTCACCGGTGGGTAGTGGCTCGCTGCAGGGATTGAGGTGTCCAGTTGCTCTAAGGATCCCCTGATGCCACAGAGGAACACAGCTGCTGGCTCCTGCAGGCACAGGAGGAGAAGCTCAGAGCAGCCAGCTTTATGTCACTCCGTTTCAGCCCCAGGTGGGCTGGGTCCTGCTGGGCTGAGCAGGCTCGGCTCTAGAAGAAGACAAGGAGAACTGTGTCAGTGCCAGGCATGAATGCTAAAGCCCCATCCTTGCTCATCCTGTCCCCACACCCCTGCTCACTTTGAAGCAAGGAGGAGGTTGACAGCAGCAACCTGTGCAGTTGTCCCTGCAGGCTGACTAGGTCTGCTCTGAGGGGGTAAAGAATTAAGTCGGGGGGGGAGTTATATTGCCTATAAGCTCTGCCAGATCTTGGATGTAAATTGAGATGGATTCAATGCCCATTCGCTGCTGTTGTGGAGCTGGGTTGGGCCCAGCCGCCTTGCCTCCCTTGGGAGCAGCTCTCTAGCATCACCCAGAGTTTAGATGGTCCTAGCAACGTGCACAGGCTCCTGCTGAGCAAAGAACATCTCACGTTCCTTTCCGGGGCTCAGCGAGAGGAAGACACCCCAGCTTTTGCCATGCTGTATCCCCTCTCCCTTTCCACCACCCCAGAGTCAAACCCAAGGAAATCCACCCTACTTACATGGTGAGGGTTGGCTGTCCACCCCACCAGCCGCACGAAAAGCTGCAGCAGAAGGTCCTGCTCTCCTAAATCAGGCTCATCCCAAGCTCATCTCTCTGGATGTTGTCTACCGGGCTCTCTAAAGAGTCTAATAAACAATGGAGCATATCACAGCCCTGATGATCTCACCAGCCTATCAGGTTGTTGTTTAACTCTCTGTTTCCCAGCCTCGGACCCCTGCAAAACTGACTTCTGGGCAACTTGTCTGGGAGTATTTCATAAAAGGCTGCAGTTTGGGAGACAGTCCAGAAGGAGTGGAGGCATGGTTGACTTGTGCTTGGAGCAGGGCTCCAGGACTGGTGACTGTTGCTGATCCAAACATTAGCAATGTTCTGGAACATCTCTGGACTGTAATTTCTGCCCTCTCAAAAGAGGGGATCATAAGCAGCATTTGCAAAGTACTTTTTTTGAGGCTCCTCATTGAGACATTTTGGATGCAATATATTAGCGATTAACTATTAGTTAACATCCTGGGTCTATTACAAGGAGGGGGATGGAAGAGGAATATGTTTCTGGCACACTGCCACATGGGAATGTCCCATGTGCTGCAGTCTTCCCCATGAATTCATCTGTGGGCCAAATGAATGGGGAATCCCTCCTAGCCTGCCTCTCATGCAGATGCTGTGGATGCACTCTCCACCCTAGCTGGGTGTCAGTCCCCAGCCCAGCTGAACCTTGCCTGATGGTTGGTTCCTCTCCGGAGCTAGGCAGACCATTCTGCTGCCTCCCAGCCTCCCTGCTTCCTCTATGGACCCTTGCTGCCACCTCGTGGGGCCGTGGATGGGGGCTGTGCTGCAGCCAGCAACGCTGGAGTCTCCCTGGGGACACTGCATAGGCAGAGACAGAGCATCCCCCCCTCTGGCACACGCTTACACCCGCGGTGGTGCTTGCAGAGACTCAAGTCTGCTGATGACACCAAGTTATGTGACACATTGGAGGCAAGGGATGGCATCCAGAGGGACCTGGACAGGCTGGAGAAGTGGGGCTGTGCGAACCTCATGAAGTTCAACAAGACCAAGAACAAGGTCCTGCACCTGGGTCAGGCCAATCCCAAGAATAATTACAGGCTGGGTGGAGAATGGATTAAGAGCAGCCCTGAGGAGAAGGGTGCTAGGGAAGGAGAAGCTCAACGTGAGCTGGCAATGTGCACTTGTATCCAACACTGCTGTTCACCAGAGCTCTGCACCCTGCCTGTGTTTGCTCCTCATATCCTCACAAAGACTGTGTCCACCACCATGACACTGTGCCCTGGAGATGCAAGGTCTCCCTACCCTACCAGCATCTACCGCCCTCTTCTGTACCTTCCCATGTTGACATGGTCTCTGTCAAAGTTGGATGGGTGCTGGCTTCCTGCAGCCTTCTCCCAAGAAACAAGTGATAGGACAAGAGGAAATGACCTCATGTGGCACCACAGGAGGTTTAGATTGGCTATTAGGAAATATTACTTCACAGAAAGTGTTGTCAAGCAATGGGAGAGGCTGCTCAGGGCAGTGATGGAGTCACCATCCCGAGAGGGATTTAAAAGATACGTAGAAGGCCAACCATGACCTGGGCTGCATCAAAAGAAGCATTATCAGTAGGGCGAGGGTTGGGATTCTCCCCCTTTACTCTACTTTCGTGAAACCTGATCTGGAGTCCTGAGTCCAGTTCTGAAATCCCCAACATAAGAAGGATGTGGAGCTGTTGAAACAGGTTCAGAGGAGGCTACAAAGATGACCACAGGGCTGGAGAACCTTTGCTTTGAGGACAGGCTGAGTGAGTTGGGGTTGCTCAGCCTGGAGAAGAGAAGGCTCCAGGGAGATGTTAAAGCAGTCTCCCAGTACTGAAAGAGGCTCCAGGAAAGCTGGGGAGGGGCTCTTGATCAGGGAGTGCAGGGATAGGATGAGGGGGAATGGTTTTCAGCTGGAAGAGGGGAGATTGAGTTGAGATCTTAGGGAGAAATTTTTCCTGTGGGGATGGGGAGGCCCTGGCCCATGTTGCCCAGAGAAGCTGTAGGTTCCCCATCCCTGGAGGTGTTCAAGGCCAGGTTGGATGGGGCTTTGAGCCCCCTGATCCAGTGGGAGGTGTCCCTGCCCATGTCATGGGGGTGGGAACTGGGTGGGCTTTGAAGTCTATTCCAATCCAAACCATTCTATGATTCTACGGAATCCAAACTGGTGTTTCAAGAGTGCTAGGTCCATCCCAGGCTCTGTTTGGGAAAACTGCACCCCAAAAAGCCTTTTCCAGACCCTCTTGTCCTTTCCCAGTGGAGCCACTCTCAAAATCTGTGATGCAGCTTGCAGGCACTGCTTTTACAGTGTTTAGCAGAACCTGGGGCTCTGCTGCATGGGCTGAGCCCTGTGCTGCAACAGCAACCCCAGCCCCAGTGTCCCAGGACACAGCATCCCTCTTCCTGGTGTTTGTCTCATGGCAAATGAAGCTTGGATTGTCCATGGTCTGGAGAGAAACTTCACTGTGTGCAGGGATGGGGATGCTGATGTTGTTTCTGTAGTGGATCAGGGTACCTGGAGACTGATCTCAGCTCCCCTCCCCTTGGGACTGGGTGCTGCACATAATTTCCAGCCATGCTCAGGCAGTTCAGCCGATGTCTGCAGTCAGGAAAGGCCCAAGTGTCTTCTTTGGGAACTGCACAGCCCTTGCCTCGCCTGCCAGGTCTTTGCTCATGACTCTCCTGAGGAAGAGCAATGGCTCAAAGTGGCCGAAGGGCCCTGCTGACTTGTGCCCAAACGTGAGCCTTGCCCAGCAATATCTGTTTGTTTTGGTGCAGTCTTCCCAAACAGACCTCCCCCTGGCATCATTGCTAGATGGCTTAGTCAGATACTGGCCCAGAGAGCCTGGCTCTGGGGTGGATCAGCACACTCAGAGTCCTTTAATTGCAATGTGACACCAGCAGAGCACCTTGGAGTCATTTGTGACCACCTAAAAATGCTGAGGCACCTGGAGAGACCTCAGTTCTACTTTGGTGTGACTCAACTATGCACTGCTACCAAGGGTTTTGGGGGAACGTGGGTTCAGATGTGCAGACGAGCCCAAGTGACTCATGGCTGCATTCCTGCAGAAATACAGCTGTTTGGGCAGGGCTGTCACAGCTGGTGGTCGAGAATTGTGGAAGCTCTGTTCAGGCAACTCTCTCCTCAAAACAAAGGCTTATTTGGAGGCACACATCAAGCTGTTCTGACCATTGCTGGGCTGACCGACGAGGATGAGATTCAAACACATGTATGCAGTGCGCAATGGATCAGCAGTACATCACCTTCACCACTTAGCAACTCAGCTGTCAACAGCTGCACTGAGCCGTGTGTCCTGCGTTGTGCTGGCTCCAGTGATGACATCCAGCACCCAGCAGTGACGGTGACATTGCTGGGCCTGATCCTCAGCTCCTTGCCTCAGAGTATGATTGTGGGCTCCAGCGCCTCTGTATCTGTGCGGAGCTCTCTCAGTGCAGCTAATGTGCCCATCACTGTGGGGGGACTCCCTGGGGCTGGGGGCCTAGGACTGGCCCAGGCTGCCCCGGGGCTCTGCCTGCCTCTCCATGGGGCCATTCAGGAGAGCAGAAGGGCCTCTTCAGAGATCTGTCCCCACCCCTAAGCACATGCTCTGATGTACAGGACACCCCACCATGTCCCCCCCACTTTGTGATGCCCTGTCAACCCCACTGTTCCCTTCCCACTCACAGAGTCCCCCCCCACACAAGCTTAGTTTCATTTCAGTGACTCATTTCACAAGGGGTGCCTGACACCCACCCCAGGAACAAGGTCAGACTGAGAGCAGACACAATTCATCACATGCAGTGTCAGCGCCTTTGAGAGAGACCTGAGCTGAGTGGGGCAACATGGAGGGGAGTGGTGGTAGGATTGGGAAGGCTACGTTGTTGCTGGGGAGGGCAGGAGCCAGCTGTTGGTGACAAGGGAACAAAAATCCCACTCTAGCTTGGGGCAACACCCCAAAACTCAAAATTCATGGGTTTGTACCCAACCACTCCCAGTGTTGCCTTCAGCAAAGGCGTGGCAACCTGGTTCAGGAACGGCACGGCAACCAACCCCAGGCCGCTCAGTCCACAGACACTAATGTGAAGAACGGCAAATGGCGTTTATTGATAGATAACACAGGTTTATATAGCTAAGGTTTACAACGTCACTTCCGCCTGCTTACATCATGAACTAAACCTTATTGGCTACTGAGAGAGGGGCCCTATCTTTCCATACAACACAATATCTTCCGGCCGCCGGACCTTAGCTACCAACACCCAGGACCCCTGGACTCCAGCCCCTTCCCCAAGTCTGTTCCCTTCTCGAGATATGCTCCAGCCCCTAAAGATCGTTCTTGGGGTGAGGGGCCCAAAACTGAATACAGGAATGCAAGGTGAGGCCTCACCATCACGAACAGGGACACGATCCCTTCCCTGCTCCTACTGGCAAAAATGTTCTGTGGGTCTGAACACCCAGCCTAGTGTGAAGCTGCGTGCTCAAGGCTCTGGGCAGTTCCCCCACTACCCTGCTCAGGACACTGAGGCCTCAGAGGGGAGGAGGCTTCTTGCCTGGCAAGCAGGGCTGAGGAGTAGAACTCATGGCCTGGGGCTTGCGGGGTCTTTAGAGAATAATAGAACAATCATAGAAACATCAAGGTTGGAAAAGACCTTTAAAATCATCCAGTGTAACCACTTAGTCCAACCCCATTCTACTGCAGTGCTGGACACGAGGGACTGATTTCCATCAGTCCTGTGTAAGGATTTATGTCCCCCTTGCATGCATATGTATAAATTTTTCCACAAATCTTTTCCATATTCTGTTACTTTCCAAGGGTTAGTTTTAATTATGAACTTCACAACAGCCAAATCTCTGCTAATTGGAGCTTTGGAGTCAGCGCTCTTTCTGACCTTGTATTTTAGATAAGGAAAAACACCCTTTGGGCAGCATTGTCTGGGAAAAGCACTATTTGAAATGAACATTCTCTCAAGAAAACATGCTATCAGAGGGACAGTCCGTGGCTGTCTAACTTTCAAGAAAATACGTTTACAGAGATGGAACTTTAGATTAAATCAAATTTTTGGTTGGTGTTGAGTCGAGGGACCAGGGCTGGGGTGGGGCTTGGTGAAGGAGAGAAGATTGGGAAGGACAGAGAGGAGTTTTAAAGGCAGAGAAGGAGAGAGAGTTGTTCAGGAAAGTCCCCTTGGGGCAGGTTAAAGTAGAGTGCGTTACTTCTCAGCCCAACGCTAGCACGTGCCAGGCAGGGCAGTTCCAGTCTGTCTGTCACTGTGCAGTCTCTCTGTCTGTTGTTTCTTAGAGCTTCCTTGGACCTTGATATTGTCTTTGCACTCAGGGAGAGCTGCGCTTTCCTCGGGTGACATCCCTAGGGGCTCAAGATGCCTGCAGTCGCTAGAGCTTCTTTTCTTGCATTGCAAGCTTAAAGCAAGTATCAGTCTCAGAAGTTTACAGTTGGTCATCTCTTGTGGCAAAATTGCAGTCCATGTCAGCAGCTCTTCTCTCCAGTCATTCATCTTCACGGACTGGGATTTCTTCTCTGTGTTATCTCAGTTTAGTTCTGGAAGATAGGCTTCTCTTGCCTACTTCATCTCAGTTTTGATAATTTCTTGTTTATAAGCCATTAACCTTGTTTCTTTCTGGCCATAGAGTCTGCTCACCTCAACCTTGTTGCCCTGTGGATCTTCTTGCCCGGCCATGTCTCCAGTCCGGAAGTCATTCTTATCATGGAGAGTTTTCTCTCATCATTTGAGTTACATTGATCGTAGAGTTCTGTCCAGTGTTGGTCTGTGCGTGAGTGGCTCGGAGCTGCTCTGCCTGGCAATGTAGAATCAGGGTGGAAGAGCAGTAAGAGCATACACTCAATGTGTTGATACACCCAGGCTGTTTAGGCAAAGGTTACACAGTCATCTCGGATTGAGTACCCCCGGCAGGTTGCATGGGCAGTCATTTTGATGTTATTTTATGGGGCTGGTGTTTGGAGCCACGTGGGAGGGGCTGCTGAGTGGTAGTAAGCAGACTGAATCTCAAAGATGTGAAGGCTCATATGTGCAGGCTTAAAGTATGGCACTTTCGTTTTTTTTTTCTGGCTGGCTCTATTTGGACTCCAGATGGTATTTCTAAATGGGAACAAGATCACAGGAATTGTTATTGACCACCATCTGGTGGTTGATGTTGTTTTCTGATGCAGAGAGAAGAGCTGGTCAACAAAGGGTAGCAATAGATTAGAGTGGAGCAATAAGAAGGTGACTTGGCGCATGGTATCAGAGGCAAGATGAGACTGGTGAACATATGAGTAGCTTGTGGGTTGAGATTTTTATTTTAAAGGTGTGAAGCAAAGCAGAATAGTGACACCAGAGCTGATTCAAGTGAGGACAGCAATGGCGAGTGGGCTGAAGGAGCAGTTTTCTTAGGAGTTGCATTTCCTGTGAAGCTATGAGCATCCGTTGCTGTTTGTGTATTACAGGTGACGCGCAAGCTTCAACATGGCAGCACAAGGTGATGAAAGCCAAGAAGGTGAGCGGTTAAGGTTACGGAGCAGGAGATGGGGAATTACTGAGGACACCCTGTGATTTTGGGTACTATCTGAGCATGTGTCTCTTGCTTTGTTTAAGTGCAGGTGCTGCACGCATCCTCAGCAGGGAGAAGCCTCGTGCCTACAAGCAGTCTGAGAAGGTGAGGTGCTTCTTGTCCGAATCAGTGTCTAAGAGCAAAGTATTGTCTGGCAACTCAGTTGAGCATTTATTTTGTTTTGCAGGTGCCGTGCGTGCCACATTTGGAATGGGACGAGCATTTGAGGTGAGCTGGGTAGTAACGAGCAGAAGCATAGGATTCATTTCTCACAAGTGCAACAGTAATTTTGTGTCTCTTGTTACCTCAGATGCCCCAGGAGATCGTGGCTGCAGCATCGGACATTGGAATTTGCTTGGAGTAGGTGAGTGGAAGACCAAGGCAGTTCTGCAGCAGAGGCGTCTGTTGTAAAAGACATTGACCACTGTGATGCCGACTGTCAGCAGCGTTCTAGTTTCCTGTTTGGTTTTCGTGCAGAAGGTGAAGAGGAACCCGGTGACTGCAGGATCCTCCCAGTCAGCAGATGCAGATAGAGCTTTTTCTGCCTCTAGCCCTCTGAAAGCTAAGTCGAGTGACCAGGGCTGGGGTGGGGCCAAGAAGAGGAGAGAAGATTGGGAAGGGCAGGGTTTCAAAAAGTGGATAGGGGAGAGGGCTCTGCAGGAAGAGTCCCCTTGGGGCAGGTTAAGGCAGAGGGGTTACTACTCAGCCCAACACTAGCACGTGCTGGGCAGGGCCGTTCCAGCCTGTATCTGTGTCGTGTGATTTATGTCATCTGTGTCTCGAACCCGTCTTGGGTCTCCTTCTCTATGCTTTCAAGGCAAGCAGCACGTGCCTTGGGCGCCATTTCTAGGGTCTCGAATGCCTGTTCTTACTGGCACAGTACCAATTGGGCACTGCTTTTCTATAGAGAGCTTCGTATGATGGATTTATCCAGTGTTGTAAAGGCTCTACAAGGGTCTCTATAAGGGTACGCAGGGTGCAATATGGGCTCTATAGGATGCTCCGTAGGTTGGACAATGACCGATTCAGGGGCTCTATAGTGGCTCCCTAGAAAAGACTTGTGGGTCATGTTAGGGGCTCTATAGGTGGCTCCAGAGGAGTACACAGGCCACGTTAGAGGCTCTATAGGGAGCTCCATAGTGGTTAGAGAGGGCACGATAATTGTTCTGTAAAGGGCTTAGGAGGCACAATAGGGGCTCTATAAAGGGATCTACGGGGTGATACAGGGCACAACAGGGGTTCTAGAGGGTTCACCATAAGAGAGACTTAGGGCGTGTGATAGGGACTCTATAGAGGGCTCTGTAGGAAGGACTCTTGGGAGCACGATAGGGGCTCTATTGGGGTCTCCTAAGGGGAGACTGAGGTGGCTCGATAGCATCTTTCTATGGGGTTCCATAGAGGGTACACAAGGCCCTTTAGAAGTTCTATAGGAGGCTCTAGAGTAAGCTCCACATAGGGTACTTATGAAGCACAATAAGAGCTCTGTAGGGGGCTCCATAGAGTTGACACAGTGTGCGATAGGGGTTCTATAGAGAGCTTCATAAGGAGGGCTTACTGGGCATGAAAGGAGCTCTGTGGGTGTCTCTGTAGCAGGGACTTAGGGAGCATGATAAGAGTTCTATAGAGGTGAGGCTGGGCATGATAGAAGCTCTGTAAGGGGCTCCATAGGAGGGCATTAGGGGGCCCGATAGAGGCTCTATAGGGGACTCCATAAGAGAGAATTAGGGGGTGTGATAGGGGCTCTATAAGGTGCTTCATATGGGGGACACAGGGTGTTTTATTACCTCTATAAGAGGGACACAAGCTGTTATAGTGGGCCCTGAAGTTGGGTATATAGCTCTATATGGACTTATATACTGGGCTCTATGTGGGGCTCCCTGAGATGGTATTGACTAGCTATAGTGAGTTCCATAGGGGTACACAGGGTCCTATCATGGTTCTATCAGGGTCTCTAAAAAGGGGATGCAGTGGGCTATAGGAGTGTTATAGGGGGCTCTATGGGGTGCATGAGGAGCACTGTAGGGGTTTCTAAAGGGGTTTCTAAAGGGGCAACACAAGGAGCTGTAGGGGGACAAATGAAGTTTTCCATGGGGGACAAAGAGCTCTGTACCTTTCTTTAGGGTAACACAAGGTATCATAGGAGCTGCAGTTCTAGTTTCTGATACGCACGTCACCTTCCTCTATTTTTCCAGCCCTTTTCCCCAGGGAGATGGGAGATTTGAATTTGGGACCCCATCTGCACAGCTGTAGCTGCTAAAATTAGTGAAGTCAGGGCTAAATTGTGATAACAGAGCTGCAGTAAGAGAGTATGAACTGTTATATTTTCTCAGGATCCCCTTCTCCGCTCAGAGTTTCTCTTGCTGTATATGTGAACCAGATCAGACACCTCACAGCAGCTCCTATTTATGCATCTTTGGGGGTTCCAGCCCCCATTCTCAGGTGGTGTTCGTACAGGTCCAGAGATCTTTCCCGGAGGGACTGATCCCGAAAGGGGCACCCCCTAGAGACCCTATCACGTCCTCTCTCTCCCCATGGAACCCTCTACACATGCCCCTATCGTGCTCCTCAAGTCCTCGCTGTGGGGTCTTATACATAGTCCTTATCTCGCTCTTTCTCTCTCCTCCACGGAACTCCCTCTAGATCTTCTATCACCGCCAAGAATTCCCTGCTATCGAGCCCCTATCTCTATCTTTCTCTTCACTATGAAGCCCTCTATAGAGCCCGTTTCTTGCTCCCTATCTTCCTCCTATGGAGCCTCTTGTACAGCCTCTACGACACACTCGGTCGCACTAATGCTGTCTCCTGGAGAGCCCATATTGCTCCCCTTATGATCCCACTATGGAGCCCTCCGAAGAGCACCTGTCGAACCCTCTGTACACCTTATGCCACCCTCTATTGAGCCCCTATCGCGCCCTGTGTCGCCCCAGCGGAACCCCCTATGAAGTTCCTACCCCTGCGATAAGTCGCGCATATGGGACCCTCTCTTGAGTCCCTATCTCGCTCTTGGTCTCTCCTATGGAGCCGTCTCTAGAGCCCCTATTACACTCTTAATGTCCCTCCTACCGGAGCCCCTTTTACAGCCAGTTCCAAAGACACAGAAAAGCAGTCGGTCTGTTCCTTCCCTCCGACAAGAGCAGTCATTTAAATCTTCATCCAGCTCTGCAGTAAACAGCCGCATCACTGTAAAACGTCCAGCTGTTGCTCAGAAAAGAAACCTGTCAGACGAGAAATGTTTCACCCTGCAAGATCATCCTCTGCCTTCGATTGCGCAGCACAAGTAATCAAACGAACTGGTAATAGTCCAGTGAGGAGCGATTCATATTTTCATGTGCTTCCTAGCAGACTCGGGATGCACGGAAGCTTTCCATCGAGAGATAAGTCTCTCTGTGTACTGTTAGATCTGAAATCGGTTCCTTGCAGTATATTCATCAGGCATCTGTTCATCACACACAGGTACGCCTTCCAGTCTGCTTCTTGTCTCGGAGCCGTGCCTTCTCTGCTCTCTTCTGCCGTCTCTGCCACAGCTCTTCCGCATGACTGTAAAAAGCGTGCTTTCTCGATGGAAAGCTTCCGTGCATCCCGAGTCTGCTAGGAAGCGCATGAAAATATGAATCGCTCCTCACTGGACTATTACCAGTTCGTTTGATTACTTGTGCTGCGCAGACGAAGGCAGAGGATGATCTTGCAGGGTGAAACATTTCTCGTCTGACAGGTTTCTTTTCTGAGCAACAGCTGGATGTTTTACAGTGATGCGGCTGCTTACAGCTGAGATGGATGAAGATTTAAATGACTGCTGTTGTCGGAGGGAAGGAACAGACCGACTGCTTTTCTGTGACTTTGGAACCGGCTGCAAAAGGGGCTCCGGTAGGAGGGACATTAAGAGTGTAATAGGGGCTCTAGAGACGGCTCCATAGGAGAGACAAAGGCGAGATAGGGACTCAAGAGAGGGTCCCATATGCGCGACTTATCGCAGGGGTAGGAACTTCATAGGGGGTTCCGCTGGGGCGACACAGGGCGCGATAGGGGCTCAATAGAGGGTGGCATAAGGTGTACAGAGGGTTCGACAGGTGCTCTTCGGAGGGCTCCATAGCGGGATCATAAGGGGAGCGATATGGACTCTCCAGGAGACAGCATTAGTGCGACCGAGTGTGTCGTAGAGGCTGTACAAGAGGCTCCATAGGAGGAAGATAGGGAGCAAGAAACGGGCTCTATAGAGGGCTTCATAGTGAAGAGAAAGATAGAGATAGGGGCTCGATAGCAGGGAATTCTTGGCGGTGATAGAAGACCTAGAGGGAGTTCCGTGGAGGAGAGAGCAAGAGCGAGATAAGGACTATGTATAAGACCCCACAGCGAGGACTTGAGGAACACGATAGGGGCATGTGTAGAGGGTTCCATGGGGAGAGAGAGGACGTGATAGGGTCTCTAGGGGGTGCCCCTTTCGGGATAGAGAGGGTGTGATAAGTGCTCTATCAGGGTTCGATAGCGTAGACCTAGGGGGCGAGATAGGGGCTCTCTATAGAGCTCTAGAAGGGAGACAAAGAGCAAGAAAGGGGCTCCATATGTTGGACTTATTAGTCGTGAGGGGAGCTCTATAGACGTTTCCATGGGTGCAAGACAGGGCATGAGAAGGTCTTTGTAGGAAGATGTAAACGGGGTACAGAGGGTGCGCTAAGTGCTCTACAAGGGGGCACAATATCAGGAACTTAGGGGACGCTCGAGGGGCTCTATAGAGGGCTCTATAGAGTGCTCTAGAGGCACAATACAGGAGGCGATAGGGGCTGTTTAATGGGTTCCGTAGGGAAGGTGAAGGGGGCTCTATAGAGTGCTGCCTACGGGAGACAATAAGCGAGATAAGGTCTCTAGAGAGGGCTCCACGTGTGGGACTTATTAGCCGTGATAGGAGATCTACACCGGCTTCCATGGGGGCCACGTAGGGTATGATGGGGCTCCATAGGTGGGATATAGGGAGCCCCAAACGGGTTCTATACAGGGCTCCATTGGCGAAACAGAGCAAGATAGGGTCTCTGGAGGGGGCGCCACAAGCCCACTGCAGGGCGCGGTAATGGTCGTAGAAGGGACTCCGTAGGAGGGACGCAGGGACAGTGAAAACACCTCTCTAGAAGACTCCATAGCGGAGAAAAAGAGCGAGATAGGGGCTCCATAGCAAACTCCATATGCGGCACTTTTTGGCCATTATGGGAGCTCTCCGTAGGAAGCACCCTAAGCGCAACAGAGGGTGCGATAAGGGCTGTTAAAGGGGCTCCATAGGGAGCGTGATAGGGACTCTAGAGACAGGTCCGTAGGGGAGACAGAGAGCGATCAGGGCTCTAGATGTGGCGCCTTATGCCAACTACAGGGCACGATAACGCCCGTAGAAGGGACTCCATACGAGGGACAGTGGAAGAGTGAAAGCACCTCTCTAGAAGGCACCATAGGAGAGAGAAAGTGTGAAAGAGGGGCTCTAGAGGGGGCTCCATATGCGGGACATATCGGCTGGGATGGGAGCTCTGTAGGGGGTCCCACGAAGGTGAAAAAGGGCGTGATATGAGCCGAAGAGGCGGCAGCATGTGGATAAGAGTGGGGTCGATACGTGCTCTGCAAGTGACTCCACATGGGATCATGAAGGGAGAGATAAGGGCTCTCTAGGGGGCACCAGAAGTGCGACTGAGTGTTCCAAAGAGTCCATCCATGGTGCTCGATAGGAGGAAGAAAAGGAGCAAGAAACGGGCTCTACAGAGAGCTGCAGAGTGGAGAGAAAGACGGGCTGAAGAACCCAAAAATGGGTTCAGGAAACTAAAACTGGATTGAGGAACCCAAAAATGGGCTAGAGGAACCCAAAACTGGGCTGAGGATCCCAAAAATGGGCTGAAGAACCCAAAAATGGATTGCAGTAAAACAAAAATGGATTGAGGAACCCAAAACTGGGCTCAGGATCCCAAAAATGGTCTGAGGAACCCAAAAATGGACTGAGAAAACCAAAAATAGGCTGAGGAACCCAAAAATGGGCTGAGGAAACAGAAAATGTATTGAGGAATGCAAAAATGGATTGCGGAACCCCAAAACGGGCTGAGGAACACAAAAATGGATTGAGGAACCCAAAAATGGATTGAGAAACTGAAAAATAGGCTGAGGAACCCAAAAATGGGCTGAGGAAACAGAAAATGTATTGAGGAATGCAAAAATGGATTGCGGAACCCCAAAATGGGCTGAGGAACACAAAAATGGATTGAGGAACCAAAAATGGACTGAGGAACCCAGAAATGGGCTGAGGAACCCAAAAATGGATTTAGGAACCGAAAAATGGATTGAGGAACAAAAAATGTGCTCAGGAACCCAAAAATAGTCTGAGGAACCCAAAAATGGGCTGAAGAACCCAAAAATGGATTGCAGTAAAACAAAAATGGATTGAGGAACCCAAAACTGGGCTCAGGATCCCAAAAATGGTCTGAGGAACCCAAAAATGGACTGAGAAAACCAAAAATAGGCTGAGGAACCCAAAAATGGGCTGAGGAAACAGAAAATGTATTGAGGAATGCAAAAATGGATTGCGGAACCCCAAAACGGGCTGAGGAACACAAAAATGGATTGAGGAACCCAAAAATGGATTGAGAAACTGAAAAATAGGCTGAGGAACCCAAAAATGGGCTGAGGAAACAGAAAATGTATTGAGGAATGCAAAAATGGATTGCGGAACCCCAAAATGGGCTGAGGAACACAAAAATGGATTGAGGAACCAAAAATGGACTGAGGAACCCAGAAATGGGCTGAGGAACCCAAAAATGGATTTAGGAACCGAAAAATGGATTGAGGAACAAAAAATGTGCTCAGGAACCCAAAAATAGTCTGAGGAACCCAAAAATGGGCTGAAGAACACATCAATGGATCAGGAAAACCAAAAATGGACTGAGGAACCCAAAAATTGATTCAGGAACCCAAAAATGGGCTGAGAAACCCCAAAACAGATTGAAGAACCGAAAAAAATGGGTTCAGCAACCTAAACATGGGCTGAAGAACCCGAAAATGGATTGAGGAGCCCAAATATGAGCTGAGTAACCAAACATGGTTTGAGGAAACCAAAAATGGGCTCAAGAACCCAAAAATGGGCTGAGGAACACAAAAATGCATTGTGCAACCCAAAAATTGGCTGAGGAACCCAAAAATGGATTGAGAAACCACAAAAATGGGCTGAAGAACCCAAAAATGGATTGAAGAACCAAAAAATAGGCTGAGGAACCCAAAAATGGGCTGAAGAACACAAAAAATGGATTGAGGAATCCAAAAATGGGCTCAGGAACCCAAAAATGGATTGAGGAAACCAAAAATGGTTTGAAGAACCCAAAAATGGGCTGAAGAACCCCAAATTTGTGTGAGGAACCCATATATGGATTGAGGAACCCATATATGGATTGAGGAACCCAGAAACGGATTGAGGAACACAAACATGGGCTGAGGAACCCAAAAAATGAATTTAGGAATCCACAAATGGGCTGAGGAAACCATAAATGGATTTAGGAACCCAAAAATGGGCTGAAGAACCCTGAAATGGATTGACGAACCCAAAAATGGATTGAGGAACCCGACAATGGCCTGAGGGACTAAAGAATGGATGGAGGAACCTAAAAATGCTCTCAGGAACCCAAAAATGGGCTGAGGAAACGAAAAATAGCCCGAAGAACCCAAAAATGGGCTCAGGAACGCAAAAATGCATTGAGGAATCCAAATCTTCAGCCCATTTTTTTGGTTCCTCAATCCATTTTTGAATTCTTGAGCCCAGTTTGGGGTTCCTCGATCCATTTTACTTTTCCTCAAACGCTTTTGGGGTTCCTCAGCCCATTTTGGGGTTCTTCAATCCATTTTTGAATTCTTCAGCCCATTTTGGGGTTCCTCAATCCATTTTTGTGTTCTTCAGCCCATTTTTGCGTTCCTCAATCCATTTTTGGGTTCTTCAATCCATTTTTGTGTTCCTCAGCCCAGTTTTAGGTCCCTCAATCTTTTTTTTGGCTTCTTCAGCCAATTTTTGGTTTCTTCAGCCCCTTTTTGGGTTCCTGAATATATTTCTGGTTTCCTAAATCCTTTTTTTGCGTTCTTCAGCCCATTTTTTAGTTCTTCCGCCCATTTTTGGGTTCCTCAGACCATTTTTGGGTTTCTCAATCTATTTTTGGGTTCCTCTATACATTTTTGGGTTCCTCAATCCATTTTTTGGTTTTTCAGCCCATTTTTGGTTCCTCAGCCTTTTTTCGGTTCTTCAATCCATTTTCTATTTTCTGAGCCCATTTTTGGGTTCTTCAGCCTATCTTTCTCTCCACTCTGCCGTTCTCTATAGAGCCCTTTTCTTGCTCCTTTTCTTCCTCCTTTCGAGCCGCATGGATAGACTCTTTGGAACACTCAGTCGCACTTCTGGTCTACGCTATCAAACCCCGATAGAGCACTTATCACACCCTCTCTATCCCGAAAGGGGCACCCCCTAGAGACCCTATCACGTCCTCTCTCTCCCCATGGAACCCTCTACACATGCCCCTATCGTGCTCCTCAAGTCCTCGCTGTGGGGTCTTATACATAGTCCTTATCTCGCTCTTGCTCTCTCCTCCACGGAACTCCCTCTAGGTCTTCTATCACCGCCAAGAATTCCCTGCTATCGAGCCCCTATCTCTATCTTTCTCTTCACTATGAAGCCCTCTATAGAGCCCGTTTCTTGCCCCCTATCTTCCTCCTATGGAGCCTCTTGTACAGCCTCTACGACACACTCGGTCGCACTAATGCTGTCTCCTGGAGAGCCCATATCGCTCCCCTTATGATCCCGCTATGGAGCCCTCCGAAGAGCACCTGTCGAACCCTCTGTACACCTTATGCCACCCTCTATTGAGCCCCTATCGCGCCCTGTGTCGCCCCAGCGGAACCCCCTATGAAGTTCCTACCCCTGCGATAAGTCGCGCATATGGGACCCTCTCTTGAGTCCCTATCTCGCTCTTGGTCTCTCCTATGGAGCCGTCTCTAGAGCCCCTATTACACTCTTAATGTCCCTCCTACCGGAGCCCCTTTTACAGCCGGTTCCAAAGACACAGAAAAGCAGTCGGTCTGTTCCTTCCCTCCGACAACAGCAGTCATTTAAATCTTCATCCAGCTCTGCAGTAAACAGCCGCATCACTGTAAAACGTCTAGCTGTTGCTCAGAAAAGAAACCTGTCAGACGAGAAATGTTTCACCCTGCAAGATCATCCTCTGCCTTCGTCTGCGCAGCACAAGTAATCAAACGAACTGGTAATAGTCCAGTGAGGAGCGATTCATATTTTCATGCGCTTCCTAGCAGACTCGGGATGCACGGAAGCTTTCCATCGAGAGATAAGTCTCTCTGTGTACTGTTAGATCTGAAATCGGTTCCTTGCCAGTATATTCATCAGGCATCTGTTCATCACACACAGTGCGTGCGTCTGGCTGCTAGATGAGAACCGATTTATCCCGCAAGGTCGTTCGGCTGCGGAGGTTGAAACCTCCGGGGAGACAGCCTGTGTTCTCTTTCTTAGCCGAGCAAGCTCCGCGCGCATTCTTGGGCATTCTCAGCAGACTCCGGCTCTACAGGTTCTTTGCACTAAGAGGTAAAGCTGTCTGCGAACTGCTAGCGCTGTAACGTGTTGCTCAAAAGTTTTCTTCGTGCACCCGTTTCAAAGCCACAGAAAGGCAGTGGTCTGCTCCTTCCCTCCGATAACAGCAGTCATTTGAATCTTCATCCATCTCTGCATTTAGCAGCCACATCACTGCAGTGGGAATTCTCTGCCGCTGGCGAATCTGTTTCCGTAGAAGGCATTAAATCATTGAAAAAAACAAGAGGTTCTTCAGCGCTTGCCTGTCTCCTCAGAAGACCAACACCCAGGGAATGCATTGTTAACCACCCTGCTTGTCCGCAAGGCTGACAATGTCTGGGACGGGGGAGAGAGGAATTGCAGGTCTTTGCAGAAGGATCTGCCAGTGAAGAGCGCTCACTTTGCTCAGTTTGCAAGCATTCACAGGAGCTGCAGAAGGTCTCCTTGATGCTTGATCTAGAGAGCATTCGTACTGCCTCGTACTTGCAAGAGAAGGAGAACCGAAATTGACAGGTACGGCAATGCCCTGAAACGCGGCATTAGTCCCCTAGATCCATGCCACGGTCTCTGTTGCCATCTATTGTCCGTTTATGCATACTACAGTCCCTCCGGGAAAGATATGGTATTTCTTTCCATAAAGCCGAGCAGATGTAAAAAACCAGAGACTAGTGATAGGGGCTCTGTAGCGGGCTCCATAAGCGCGATCCAGGGCGCAATAGGGTCTGTATAAGGGGCTCGGTATTTGAAGAGTGCGACAAAAGGCTGTAGAGGGGTCCACTTGCGGGATCCATTGGCTGTGAGAGAAGCTCCTGGGGTGGGGTTCCGTGAGTGCAACAGTGGGGGGCGACAGGGGCTCTAGAGGGGGCTACGTACAGGGTACACATGGCACTATAACTGCTATACTTGGGACACCATAGCAGGAATTTACGTGGTGCGATAGGAGATCTATAGGGGGCTCGGTAAGCTTGATAGGGGCTTTATAAGGTGCTCGTAAGCGGGAGGTGCAAATTAATCAAAAGGCAGCAGGGAACCTGGTACACAGCGCGTGCAGTGGCAGGTGTCTGACCTCAGATGAAGACAAAGGCACAGAGTTTATCAGCTGCTAAAATTGGCAGAGCAGGTGCTGATGCACAGAAAGGATCAGAAAAACAAAAAGGAGGATTTCACAGCGAGCGCTAGGGATGACGTGTATGTATACATGCTGAAGCTTTCTGAAAGTCTTCTGGACAAACCAAAGCCTGAATACAAAAGAACTTGCAAAATTACTTAGAAAGGAAAAAAACCTCAATTACGTGTTTAACAAGGACACCGTTTTCTACGCCTCATACAGCTACTTAAAAACAAAGCTTCACTTGTGGTAACTGTTCCACACAAAATTGTAATTTTTGACACTAGAATATTCTTCCCTTTTGCAGAATATCCTTCTGCAAAGACCTGCAATTCCTCTGCTGCTATCGGAGGGAAGGAGCAGACCGACTGCTTTTCTGTGGCTTTGAAACGGGTGCACGAAGAAAACTTTTGAGCAACACGTTACAGCGCTAGCAGTTCGCAGACAGCTTTACCTCTTAGTGCAAAGAACCTGTAGAGCCGGAGTCTGCTGAGAATGCCCAGGAATGCGCGCGAAGCTTGTTCGACTAAGCAAGAGCACACAGGCTGTCTCTCCGGAGGTTTCAACCTCCGCGGCCGGCGTGGTAGCCGGTTTCCTCTATCAGACAGACCCCGGCGTTTTTACAGTCATGCGGAAGAGCTGTGGCAGAGACGGCAGAAGAGAGCAGAGAAGGCACGGCTCCGACACACGAAGCAGACTGGAAGGCGTACCTGTGTGTGATGAACAGATACCTGATGAATATACTGGCAAGGAACCGATTTCAGATCTAACAGTACACAGAGAGACTTATCTCTCGATGGAAAGCTTCCGTGCATCCCGAGTCTGCTAGGAAGCGCATGAAAATATGAATCGCTCCTCACTGGACTATTACCAGTTGGTTTGATTACTTGTGCTGCGCAGACGAAGGCAGAGGATGATCTTGCAGGGTGAAACATTTCTCGTCTGACAGGTTTCTTTTCTGAGCAACAGCTGGACGTTTTACAGTGATGCGGCTGTTTACTGCAGAGCTGGATGAAGATTTAAATGACTGCTCTTGTCGGAGGGAAGGAACAGACCGACTGCTTTTCTGTGTCTTTGGAACCGGCTGTAAAAGGGGCTCCGGTAGGAGGGACATTAAGAGTGTAATAGGGGCTCTAGAGACGGCTCCATAGGAGAGACCAAGAGCGAGATAGGGACTCAAGAGAGGGTCCCATATGCGCGACTTATCGCAGGGGTAGGAACTTCATAGGGGGTTCCGCTGGGGCGACACAGGGCGCGATAGGGGCTCAATAGAGGGTGGCATAAGGTGTACAGAGGGTTCGACAGGTGCTCTTCGGAGGGCTCCATAGCGGGATCATAAGGGGAGCAATATGGGCTCTCCAGGAGACAGCATTAGTGCGACCGAGTGTGTCGTAGAGGCTGTACAAGAGGCTCCATAGGAGGAAGATAGGGAGCAAGAAACGGGCTCTATAGAGGGCTTCATAGTGAAGAGAAAGATAGAGATAGGGGCTCGATAGCAGGGAATTCTTGGCGGTGATAGAAGACCTAGAGGGAGTTCCGTGGAGGAGAGAGCAAGAGCGAGATAAGGACTATGTATAAGACCCCACAGAGAGGACTTGAGGAGCACGATAGGGGCATGTGTAGAGGGTTCCATGGGGAGAGAGAGGACGTGATAGGGTCTCTAGGGGGTGCCCCTTTCGGGATAGAGAGGGTGTGATAAGTGCTCTATCAGGGTTCGATAGCGTAGACCAGAAGTGCGACTGAGTGTTCCAAAGAGTCTATCCATGCGGCTCGAAAGGAGGAAGAAAAGGAGCAAGAAAAGGGCTCTATAGAGAACGGCAGAGTGGAGAGAAAGATAGGCTGAAGAACCCAAAAATGGGCTCAGAAAATAGAAAATGGATTGAAGAACCGAAAAAAGGCTGAAGAACCAAAAATGGGCTGAAAAACCAAAAAATGGATTGAGGAACCCAAAAATGTATAGAGGAACCCAAAAATAGATTGAGAAACCCAAAAATGGTCTGAGGAACCCAAAAATGGGCGGAAGAACTAAAAAATGGGCTGAAGAACGCAAAAAAAGGATTTAGGAAACCAGAAATATATTCAGGAACCCAAAAAGGGGCTGAAGAAACCAAAAATTGGCTGAAGAAGCCAAAAAAAAGATTGAGGGACCTAAAACTGGGCTGAGGAACACAAAAATGGATTGAAGAACCCAAAAATGGATTGAGGAACGCAAAAATGGGCTGAAGAACACAAAAATGGATTGAGGAACCCCAAAATGGGCTGAAGAATTCAAAAATGGATTGAAGAACCCCAAAATGGGCTGAGGAACCCCAAAAGCGTTTGAGGAAAAGTAAAATGGATCGAGGAACCCCAAACTGGGCTCAAGAATTCAAAAATGGATTGAGGAACCAAAAAAATGGGCTGAAGATTTGGATTCCTCAATGCATTTTTGCGTTCCTGAGCCCATTTTTGGGTTCTTCGGGCTATTTTTCGTTTCCTCAGCCCATTTTTGGGTTCCTGAGAGCATTTTTGGGTTCCTCCATCCATTCTTTAGTCCCTCAGCCCATTGTCGGGTTCCTCAATCCATTTTTGGGTTCGTCAATCCATTTCAGGGTTCTTCAGCCCATTTTTGGGTTCCTAAATCCATTTATGGTTTCCTCAGCCCATTTGTGGATTCCTAAATTCATTTTTTGGGTTCCTCAGCCCATGTTTGTGTTCCTCAATCCGTTTCTGGGTTCCTCAATCCATATATGGGTTCCTCAATCCATATATGGGTTCCTCACACAAATTTGGGGTTCTTCAGCCCATTTTTGGGTTCTTCAAACCATTTTTGGTTTCCTCAATCCATTTTTGGGTTCCTGAGCCCATTTTTGGATTCCTCAATCCATTTTTTGTGTTCTTCAGCCCATTTTTGGGTTCCTCAGCCTATTTTTTGGTTCTTCAATCCATTTTTGGGTTCTTCAGCCCATTTTTGTGGTTTCTCAATCCATTTTTGGGTTCCTCAGCCAATTTTTGGGTTGCACAATGCATTTTTGTGTTCCTCAGCCCATTTTTGGGTTCTTGAGCCCATTTTTGGTTTCCTCAAACCATGTTTGGTTACTCAGCTCATATTTGGGCTCCTCAATCCATTTTCGGGTTCTTCAGCCCATGTTTAGGTTGCTGAACCCATTTTTTTCGGTTCTTCAATCTGTTTTGGGGTTTCTCAGCCCATTTTTGGGTTCCTGAATCAATTTTTGGGTTCCTCAGTCCATTTTTGGTTTTCCTGATCCATTGATGTGTTCTTCAGCCCATTTTTGGGTTCCTCAGACTATTTTTGGGTTCCTGAGCACATTTTTTGTTCCTCAATCCATTTTTCGGTTCCTAAATCCATTTTTGGGTTCCTCAGCCCATTTCTGGGTTCCTCAGTCCATTTTTGGTTCCTCAATCCATTTTTGTGTTCCTCAGCCCATTTTGGGGTTCCGCAATCCATTTTTGCATTCCTCAATACATTTTCTGTTTCCTCAGCCCATTTTTGGGTTCCTCAGCCTATTTTTCAGTTTCTCAATCCATTTTTGGGTTCCTCAATCCATTTTTGTGTTCCTCAGCCCGTTTTGGGGTTCCGCAATCCATTTTTGCATTCCTCAATACATTTTCTGTTTCCTCAGCCCATTTTTGGGTTCCTCAGCCTATTTTTGGTTTTCTCAGTCCATTTTTGGGTTCCTCAGACCATTTTTGGGATCCTGAGCCCAGTTTTGGGTTCCTCAATCCATTTTTGTTTTACTGCAATCCATTTTTGGGTTCTTCAGCCTATTTTTGGGATCCTCAGCCCAGTTTTGGGTTCCTCTAGCCCATTTTTGGGTTCCTCAATCCAGTTTTAGTTTCCTGAACCCATTTTTGGGTTCTTCAGCCCGTCTTTCTCTCCACTCTGCAGCTCTCTGTAGAGCCCGTTTCTTGCTCCTTTTCTTCCTCCTATCGAGCACCATGGATGGACTCTTTGGAACACTCAGTCGCACTTCTGGTGCCCCCTAGAGAGCCCTTATCTCTCCCTTCATGATCCCATGTGGAGTCACTTGCAGAGCACGTATCGACCCCCCTCTTATCCACATGCTGCTGCCTCTTCGGCTCATACCACGCCCTTTTTCACCTTCGTGGGACCCCCTACAGAGCTCCCATCCCAGCCGATATGTCCCGCATATGGAGCCCCCTCTAGAGCCCCTCTTTCACACTTTCTCTCTCCTATGGTGCCTTCTAGAGAGGTGCTTTCACTCTTCCACTGTCCCTCGTATGGAGTCCCTTCTACGGGCGTTATCGTGCCCTGTAGTTGGCATAAGGCACCACATCTAGAGCCCTGATCGCTCTCTGTCTCCCCTACGGACCTGTCTCTAGAGTCCCTATCACGCTCCCTATGGAGCCCCTTTAACAGCCCTTATCGCACCCTCTGTTGCGCTTAGGGTGCGACCTACGGAGAGCTCCCATAATGGCCAAAAAGTGCCGCATATGGAGTTTGCTATGGAGCCCCTATCTCGCTCTTTTTCTCCGCTATGGAGTCTTCTAGAGAGGTGTTTTCACTGTCCCTGCGTCCCTCCTACAGAGTCCCTTCTACGACCATTACCGCGCCCTGCAGTGGGCTTGTGGCGCCCCCTCCAGAGACCCTATCTTGCTCTGTTTGGCCAATGGAGCCCTGTATAGAACCCGTTTGGGGCTCCCTATATCCCACCTATGGAGCCCCATCATACCCTACGTGGCCCCCATGGAAGCCGGTGTAGATCTCCTATCACGGCTAATAAGTCCCACACGTGGAGCCCTCTCTAGAGACCTTATCTCGCTTATTGTCTCCCGTAGGCAGCACTCTATAGAGCCCCCTTCACCTTCCCTACGGAACCCATTAAACAGCCCCTATCGCCTCCTGTATTGTGCCTCTAGAGCACTCTATAGAGCCCTCTATAGAGCCCCTCGAGCGTCCCCTAAGTTCCTGATATTGTGCCCCTTTGTAGAGCACTTAGCACACCCTCTGTACCCCGTTTACATCTTCCTACAAAGACCTTCTCATGCCCTGTCTTGCACCCATGGAAACGTCTATAGAGATCCCCACACGACTAATAAGTCCAACATATGGAGCCCCTTTCTTGCTCTTTGTCTCCCTTCTAGAGCTCTATAGAGAGCCCCTATCTCGCCCCCTAGGTCTACGCTATCGAACCCTGACAGAGCACTTATCACACCCTCTCTATCCCGAAAGCGGCACCCCCTAGAGACCCTATCACGTCCTCTCTCTCCCCATGGAACCCTCTACACATGCCCCTATCGTGCTCCTCAAGTCCTCGCTGTGGGGTCTTATACATAGTCTTTATCTCGCTTTTGCTCTCTCCTCCACGGAACTCCCTCTAGATCTTCTATCACCGCCAAGAATTCCCTGCTATCGAGCCCCTATCTCTATCTTTCTCTTCACTATGAAGCCCTCTATAGAGCCCGTTTCTTGCTCCCTATCTTCCTCCTATGGAGCCTCTTGTACAGCCTCTACGACACACTCGGTCGCACTAATGCTGTCTCCTGGAGAGCCCATATCGCTCCCCTTATGATCCCGCTATGGAGCCCTCCGAAGAGCACCTGTCGAACCCTCTGTACACCTTATGCCACCCTCTATTGAGCCCCTATCGCGCCCTGTGTCGCCCCAGTGGAACCCCCTATAAAGTTCCTACCCCTGCGATAAGTCGCGCATATGGGACCCTCTCTTGAGTCCCTATCTCGCCTTTGTCTCTCCTATGGAGCCGTCTCTAGAGCCCCTATTACACTCTTAATGTCCCTCCTACCGGAGCCCCTTTTACAGCCGGTTCCAAAGACACAGAAAAGCAGTCGGTCTGTTCCTTCCCTCCGACAAGAGCAGTCATTTAAATCTTCATCCATCTCAGCTGTAAGCAGCCGCATCACTGTAAAACGTCCAGCTGTTGCTCAGAAAAGAAACCTGTCAGACGAGAAATGTTTCACCCTGCAAGATCATCCTCTGCCTTCGTCTGCGCAGCCACAAGTAATCAAACGAACTGGTAATAGTCCAGTGAGGAGCGATTCATATTTTCATGCGCTTCCTAGCAGACTCGGGATGCACGGAAGCTTTCCATCGAGAGATAAGTCTCTCTGTGTACTGTTAGATCTGAAATCGGTTCCTTGCCAGTATATTCATCAGGTATCTGTTCATCACACACAGGTACGCCTTCCAGTCTGCTTCGTGTGTCGGAGCCGTGCCTTCTCTGCTCTCTTCTGCCGTCTCTGCCACAGCTCTTCCGCATGACTGTAAAACGCGTGCGTCTGGCTGCTAGATGAGAACCGATTTATCCCGCAAGGTCGTTCGGCTGCGGAGGTTGAAACCTCCGGGGAGAGAGCCTGTGTTCTCTTTCTTAGCCGAGCAAGCTCCGCGCGCATTCTTGGGCATTTTCAGCAGACTCCGGTTTCACAGGTTCTTTACACTAAGAGGTAAAGCTGTCTGAGAACTGCTAGCACTGAAACGTGTTGCTGTCAAAAGTTTTCTTCGTGCACCTGTTTCAAAGCCACAGAAAGGCAGTGGTCTGCTCCTTCCCTCCGATAGCAGCAGTCATTTGAATCTTCATCCATCTCTGCAGTTAGCAGCCACATCACTGCAGTGGGAATTCTCTGCCGCTGGTGAATCTGTTTCCGTAGAAGGCATTAAATCATTGAAAAAAACAAGAGGTTCTTCAGTGCTTGCCTGTCTCCTCAGAAGACCAACACCCAGGGAATGCATTGTTAACCACCCTGCTTGTCCGCAAGGCTGACAATGTCTGGGACGGGGGAGAGAGGAATTGCAGGTCTTTGCAGAAGGATCTGCCAGTGAAGAGCGCTCACTTTGCTCAGTTTGCAAGCATTCACAGGAGCTGCAGAAGGTCTCCTTGATGCTTGATCTAGAGAGCATTCGTACTGCCTCGAGACTGCATCACAGAAGATGATGTCTCACCTGGAGGTGATCAAGGGCAGGATCAGCATCTTCAACATCCTCATGAGGAGCTCTCCAGGAAAAGAAAAATACTGCTTCTCCTGCACATAGAGCAGAGCCACTGTGTCAGGTGAGAGCTGAGAAGTGGATGCTGATTCATAGATTCATGGAATAGTTTGGGTCTGAAGTGACCTTGAAGACCATACAGTTCCACCCCTATGCCATGGGCAGGGACACCTCCCACTGGATCCCACTGGTCTCAAAGCCCCATGCAACCTGGCCTTGAACACCTCCAGGGATGGGGCAGCCACAACTTCCCTGGGCAACGTGGGCCAGGGCCTCCCCACCCTCATTGTGAAGAATTTCTTCCTAATGTCCAATTTAAATCTTCCCCATTCCAGTTTAAAGCCACCCCTCTTATCCTGTCACTACAGGCTCTTGTAAAAAGTCCCTCCCCAGCTTTCCTGGAGCCCCTTTCAGGACCGGGAGGCTGCTATGAGGTCCCCCCAAAGCCTTCTCTTCTCCAGGCTGAATAAGCCCAGCTCTCTCAGCCTGTGTAGCAGAGGGGCTCCAGCCCTTGGATCATCTTCATAGCTGCCTCTGGACCCGTTCCAACAGTTCCATATCCTTCTTAAGGATTGTGGGTAAAGGATTCAAACCTGATAAATTTGCCTTTTTCCCAACCAGACCCAGCTCTGAGCTTGGTTCTGTTCCCTGCAGCACTCAGAAACACTTCCTCTGGCAGTTCCTTACTGGGAGCTGCATCAGGGATGGAAAATACTGGCCATGTGGGAAACCCAGCTGTGAACTGGAGAGGGGGGTGTGGGGCTGGTCCCCTTCCAAAAACACCCTTGGGTCCATTGTCCTCTGGGGATTGGTCCCCAGGGCCCCACTACTGGCTCCTCCCAAACATTGTTGCTCTTGTTATTGAGGAGCAGAGGCTTGACTGCACCTGCAAATGTGCCCTGGGTGCAGCCTGGTGCTGGCAGCAAAGGTGGAAATTCCTTGTGGCTGTGGATGGCAAAGCTGAGCCCAAGGAGACTCCAGGTGTGTGACCCATCTGTGGTGCAGCCTTGCGGTAAACTGAGGGAGCTTCCCATGGCATCCATCCACCCTCTACACTCCTCGTGTGGGCATGGGGAAAGGCTGCCTGGAGAGAGACCTCCAAAACCCAGATCCTACAGGCCTGACCGCAAGAAGAGTGAAGGGTCTGTGAGACCAGCAGCCACTTGGCCAGCATCCCTTCATCCACCCACCATCCACTCATCAACCATCTATTCATCTGCCATCCATCCATCCATCCATCCATCCATCCATCCATCCATCCATCCACAATCTTGGCTGCTGAGTTCCTTCCATGCCTCCATCCATCCCTCACTCCACTGATCCATCCTTCCGCCTTCCCTCCCTCCCTGTCCCCCGTCTCTCCCTGTGCCACTCATGTCAGGGACGGATTTGAGATGGCACCAAGCCAAGCAGGTACTTTTGGTTACTCCACAGTAACCAACACCACCAGGCTTTGAGGAACGCCAAGGCAAACCATCAAAATCTCCACGCTGCCGTCCCTGTGCTAACCCATCCCTGTGCCAAGACTTGGCTGGTTCCCCTGGAGCTTGTGTAGAGCGGAGCCACGATTGGCCCAGCTGGGTACAAGGAGGAAAAACAGGTGCGAGCGGCATCTCTTTTGCCAGGGGGTTTCTCAGTGGTCCCATCGCGGGGAGGAAAGCAGGGACCGACCGCTTCTCCGGCCCTTCCTCTGCTGCCAGGGACCATGTGCAGGGCCGTGGCAACAGGGCAGGAGGGGACAGGGACAGAGGTTGGATGAACTCTGGGCACGGCAGGGCGAGGGGCAGGAGCCCCCGGGCTCTGCTGGCCTCCGTGGTGTGGGAGGCTGCTGGACTCTTGTGGGTGCAGGGAGATTACACTCGGCTTCTATGAAGTAACAAGATCATCCCCGCGGCTCGGAGTGATGCTGAAGGCTCTAATTGAAGTGACAAGACCGCGTAATCCATGCGGGTGACACAGGGATGTTCCAGCACCAGCCGAGCTCTCCCGAAGCAGCGTCCCCCCTCCCGCACTCAGCCAGCCTGGCCAGGGATCAGCACTGAGCCACGGCCAAGACACCCGATGTCATTAAAGCCACGTGGATCCTGCCGTGGTGACATTGAACAGCACAACTCCCCTGGAAAGCGCTGAGCAAACACGCTTTGTCAGTGCGTTTTCTCTCATGTGTTTGTGGCAAAGGCTCCTCAGAGGAAGGGTCCCCTGGAAGCCCCCCAGGCTCCTCACCAACCCTGGGGTTATTTGCTGGGCCTTCTGCCCAGCGTGGAACTGGGCTGTGGTTGAGCATCGTGCAGCTGTGGAGAGTAACAGGAGGAGCTCATCCCTTGGACCCCAGTGCTGCTGTTGGGATTGGGTGGATCCTGTTACTGAGCATCCAGCAGTCGAGCACCCATTGCTCCCTTTCCCATCCCCATCCCACCCAGAGGCTCCTGCAGCTCCACAAGGTCCATCCTGGTGCTCTCACTCCCAGTGGGGGGAGGCACCTGGAGATTTGGCATTTGTTGGCAGCTCGTTGGTCAAAAAAGAAAAGCCTCAGGGAGAAACCTGCCCTGCGAGGTGGTTTTCTTGGGGAGGAGCCTTTGCTTTTGGGGCTGTGTTCACCTGGGACCATGATGATGGTGTCTTGCCAGCACCAAGGCTGGTTGCTCTGACTGCTCCACTCCATCCCTCCCATTCCCGTCCCCATCTCCATCCCGGCCAGGCTTACCAGCTCTGTCAGCTCCAGCGCCCGCAGCAGCAACCCCAGGAGGCACCCGGTGGCAACCGACAGCATCGACAGCGTCAAGAGGCCATTTTTGTGCCAGAAAGCCCGAACCCACTTCCAGATGTGCACGAAGGTGGTGGACAACGAGCTCTGCAAAGCTCTCCTGACCCGCTCCCACATGGTCATCCTCAGCTGCCCAGGCGATGCTGCGCGGAGCACCTCCCAGCCCCGTTCATCGCACCGGGCACCACCGCGCCGCTGGACCCTTGTCCTTTGCCGGGACCCGAGTGTGCCGGTCGCTAATCCCCACGACCAAAATCTTCAGGGCTCTTTGGGAGCCTTTCCCGTAATGGAAAGTGACGTCTTCAGCTTCTTAATCGGGGCATGGCATCCTGCCAGCGTGGTGCCGAACCTCCACGTTAACCCTCTGCCCCCGGGACCAGCGCCGCGGCTGCGGGCTGAGAGCAGGGGTTCAAGCCCCACAGGGCTTCAGCCCCAGTTCATCATCCAAAAGGATCCGTGTTCTGCCCCCCGGGATTGCCTGCACGGCTGGGGGTGCTGAGCCCTGGGGCCGTCTGTGAGCCCTTTGGGGCTTGGTGGATGCAATGTGGGGCTGGGCGATGCTTTTGCCCCTCTGCCTGTTTGTGGTGCCCCTGCACTCCCTGCCCATCCCATGCAGGCACAGAAAGGTTTGGGATAATAGTTTTAATGGAAAATCTAATCTAAGTACAAGAAAGTCACTAAATCTACTCATCAACACCCACCCGCAACCCCCCACCCGCCAGCCCCCAACGCCACCCCCACCCACAACCAGCCCCTCACAGACACAGAATAATTACTCCAAAACCCACCCCCCAACACCCATCCCCGCCCCACACCCCCGCCCACAAAAAACAACCCCCCCACTCCCACCTCCCAGCCCATCGAATTTGTCTCAATCCCTAACCCCCCCACCAGCCCCAGCAGCACCACCCAGAGTCTTGCGCTTGCCCCTGGCCATGGGGACACTGCAGGCGTGGTGCTGGCTGATCCCAGCTGTTCCCAGGGAGCAACCCATGGACGCCCCAGCCTTTCCCAGCAGCCCCTGTGGAGAAGACACCATGCTCCCGCCTGGAATCCCCATGGGGTCCCTGGTGGCTTGGACCTGGAGGGCAGCAGAGTGGCCGGCGCTGGCGTTCTGGTGCTGGAGGACGTTCCAGCCCAGGAGGCTGCCCTCATCCATGGGGACATCAGTGCCCACAGAGATGTTAAGTTGTGGGAGGGTGTCCTACTCCATGGGCACATCGGTGGTGACAGAAATGTCCAGGACTGCTGGGTTGTCCTCATCCATCTCCACATCCGTGCTGACAGAGATGTTGATTGTCAGCACGGAGTCATCTTCCATAAGGACGTCGGTGCTGACGGAGATGTCGAGGACATCACTGGGGTCCACATCCATGGGCTCAGCACTGTCCCTGAGGGCGTCGCCTGGACGAGCGGCCCAGCAGTGGCCCCTGGCAAAGGCGGCAGCCAAGAGCCGGGCTCTGTTCTTGCTGCTCCAGGGCAGCTGGAGGGCTTGAAGGGGCCGGTGGCGGAGGGCGGTGGCTGTCAGCCCTGTCCGGGGGAGAGGGAGCTGTGCTGGGCTGGGCGCTGCGGGGGGTCTGGTGGGGCACCCGCCGAGCTGCGCCCCAGCCCGGCCGTGCCCCTGCTCTGCTGCGGGGCCGTGGGGCGCCTGCGGCACGGAGCATCCCTGCGGGGACAGGAGAGCCGGGAGTGCCGAGGGGCCCGGGGCAGCCGGGGGTGCCGTACCTGCTGGGGCTGTCCAAAGGCCTGCGGTGCCCACCCCACGCCGGGGCTGCCCAGGGTGCCAGGAATGGCGTCGCAGGCACCAAACTTGGCTGATTCTGAAAGGGAGCCATGAGCGAACGCTGGCGTTGCCAGCCCAGGCTGGGGCAGAAGGGCAGGAGGGGCTGAGGAGGAGGAGGAGGAGGGAGAGGGGCAGTGGAGGAAGGGCTGTGCATTTCCCCCAGGGTGTCCCTGGGTGTGGGGTCGGGGTCAGTCCTTGCCTCTTGCCGAGCAGGCGGAGGTGCAGAGGAAAGGCTGCAGGACTCATCGTCTCGGGGAGCCCAGGGCCCACAGTGTGGGTGCCCCAGAGCTGGCAGTGCCGGGCTGAGCTCTGCTTGCCTCTGGGTCCGGCCCGAGACGGGCGCGCGGCACAACTGCTCTGGTTGCAACTGTTCAACCGTTGCCGGGCAAGGACCGTTGGGTTTCTGCACCGCGCGACAGCTTTGCCCGCTCTGTTTGGGGAGACCAGAGGTTCCCAACAGAGTGCAGGGTCCCACGCACTGTCTTCATGGAAGCCAGTACCCAGTGGCGTCCCTCAGGGGTCCCCACTGGGATCAGTATGGTTTAATCTCTTCACCAACGAGAGACAGACAGGAAAAGGGGCAAGAGTTCTAAACTGAAAGGCGGGAGGTTCAGAGAAGCTCTGTGTTGGCAGGGGTTGATCTCTTCTCTCAGGCGACCAGTGACAGAACAAGAGGACCTGGTCTCAAGCTTCGTCAGGGGAGGTTTAGTCTTGATATTATGAAAAAATTTTCACGGAAAGGGTGATTTGCTTTTGGAATGCACTGCCCAGGGAGGTGGTGGTGTCATTGTGGATACCCCCTCCGTGGCAGCGTTCAAGGCCAGGTCAGATGGAGTCTTGAGCAGCCTGCTGTGGTGGGAGGATTTCCCTGTCCATGGCAGGGAGTGGAACTGGATGAATTTTAACGTCACTTCCAACACAAACCATTCTAGTATTTACCAGCCTCCAGTCAAGTGGAACATCCCCAGTCAGCCAGGACTACTGGTAGACGAAGGAAAGGGGGTTGGTGAGCCCCTCCACCAGCTCCTTCAATACCCTTGGGTGGAGCCATCCGGCCCAATAGACTTGTGAATGTCTCATTGGCCGAGCAGGTCTCTAAGCGTTTCTTCTCGGACCTTGGGAGCTTTCTTCTGCTCCCTGTCCCTGTCTTCTGGCTGAGGTGGCTGGGTACCCGGAGAAGAGCTGATCTCACTCTTAAAGACTGAGGCAAAGACGGCATTAAGTACCTCAGCCTTATCCTCATCTTCATCACTACTGTTCCCCCTGCATCCGGAAAAGGATGGGGACTCTCTTTGGCCCTCCCTTAGTTGTTAATATATTTATAGAGACATCTTCTATTCTCTTTTGTGGCGGATAAGACACGGACCCCGATACAGGTTCAAAATGAAGTCCAAATCAGAATCATTTACCTGTAACACAAATTGCTCTTTTATAACAATCTTTTTGCAAAGTCATTGCCCATGCGTCAATTTACCATCGGTGATTGGGTTAAAACGTTTGTACAGCCGCCTTGAGCTGTTTCTTAATTGGTAGCATAAATTCTGCTTCTCTTTACCTAATCCCCCCTGATAAACTGCTCGGGACTTTCCACTACTTCAATGTTAGCCAATTCTCAGCTCATTAGCAAACTCTGTCAAGGCCTCTGTGTTATTCTTTGTGTTACTTCCCAGGCTTTAACCCTACATCTCCCCCTTTTTGTTTTTCTATCATCATGACCAGCTGTACTGTTTTTTTGAACTACGTTTTGCAGACAGATTATTATACGGGGGATCAACAAAATTAATATTAAAATCAAGCTACCAATTATTATCAAATTATTTGCCAATTATTATCAAATTATCTGCCAATTATTATCAAATCAATCAGTAATTAGCTACTTGTATAAACCAATCTCCCAATCCTCATGGATCAGGGGTCTGGGGTTTATTTGTTGGATTGGGTTTTTTTTGTGTGAATCGTTAGTAAGTGATCAGATAAATTCATACCCACATTGCCTTATTCCTCACAGCCGTGACCTTGCGCTTAACAACAAAAATGGATAGCAGTGCGGTGTAGCATGTCTAACAGAATCTAAATCTACAAACAAGTTAACAAGTTGTTTAATCAACCTTGAATCATTCACAAATCCTGTCACTGAACTAAAATCTGACAATGGTCAAGGTAAAGTCACACATTTTTCCTTTCATCTATCTGCATCCACAACGTCGTTGTCGGCCAATTCGCCAGGGGTGCAATAGATCAGCATCATCAGGTTGTGGAGTTGTGGTATCATCTTCTGGTATTATTCTGTCTGTGTTGCTCGCAAGGTAGGGTCGAACACAGCGGGCAGGAATCCACTGGGTACCTCGATCTGTAATGACACAAGCATAACCTCTCCCCCAGGTTATTAACTCAAAGGTCCTTCCCATTTTTGTGATAATAATGACTTTGACCCATACCCGCGGTTTATCTCTGCGGTATCATCTCGGATGGCGACAAAGAACAAAAATGCCGCACCATGGCAGGTTCGGTTGCTGTCTCAAGAATGTTCAAATAGTTCAGGGTATGCACTGCTTTATATAATCGTCATTGCAGGGGTTCTCCCAACATTCCCCCTTTTTGTTTTTCCAGCATGCTCTTTAGGGTTGCATGTGTTCGCTCAGTAACAGCTTGGCCTTGGGGGGAGTTCGCAATGCCAAAGACACGTTGCAGCCCCACTGAGCAAAGAAGGACTGCGCGGTTCGGCTGGTGTCAACCGGGCCGTTGTCTGTTTCGACTTGTTTAGGAACACCGAGAACAGCAATCGATCCTAATAGATGTGTGATCACAGCCTTTGCCGATTCACCAGTCAGGCGCGGTGCAGAGCGCGGGTTGGCGGCGGCGGGGCCCGCGCCGGGGGCGGTGGCGGTGCCGGTAGCGGTGGTGGTGCCGGTAGCGGTGCCTGTGCCGGGGGTGCCGGCGGGGCCGGCGCTGCCGCGGGTGAAGGCGCTGCTGAAGGCGGACTCGGCCGTGGGGCTGGCGAGCCGGGAGGCCGTGTTCGTGCTGGCCCGGGCGGCGGTGAGCGGGGCCGGGGCGGCTCCCCGGGGCTCCCGGGGGATCGCGGAAGGGTTTGGGGTGGCAGGGTGGGTGTTGGAGGTCGTTCCTGGCGGCGCTGCGACCTCTGGAGGGGGAGAGGACCCCCGGCTGCTCTGCCCTGTGCTGTGAGTGAGTGCCCGCAGAGCCGTCCTGCGCCCCCAGCTCTGAGCCAGGAAACCTCTGCCGTGGGCATTCAGCCCTTGGGCTGCAGGGGCGAGGGTCTGCCTTGGAATGCCCAGAGCTCAGGAACGAGGGCCGGGAGAGGAGGGCAGATTCTAACAAAAAGTAGCTTTCTAAGGTTAACTGTCTGGTTACACAATCGAATGTAGAAAGCTTAAAATGACCGAAAAAAGAAATGAGGTCTCTTTGAAGCTTGAAGACTTCTCTTGACTTTAAGGAACTTTGTAAGCTAAACAAACTTTAGATTTAGAAAACTCTGTGTCTTCCCCTTTTGTGTGTGACTCAGTTTTGCTGATAACCACCTGGATTTTGGACATTCTGTTTGACAAGTTGTACAAGAACAAAGGGGGAGTAACTGCCGACTCAGCAGAAGCCAGTTAGAGACTTGACTAATGACTAATTCACCTTGAGGATGACAGCTCGATTCATCCCGAAGACCCTCTGAAGATCACCAGCAGGAGGTGAAGCACAGGCAAAGCCAGGAGGAGACAATGGAAATGATCTCTTGGACCCACTTTACTACGAAGCAGGGAAAATTATGCATCCATATAGGCAGAATTAGGTAATATTATTATCTATTATTGTAGCACATGGAACCACGCAGGTTCTTTGTCTCGGCGCGCAGGGCTTTTGGAACAACCCACCCTGTCGCCCGCTAACGAAATAGAAACAGACCTATTCTATAACTTATGCGAGTTATTGAGGGTGTTTCCGCAGCTCAGGGGGAATGTGTATGAGAAGCAGGATTCATCTCGGCTGCCCTCGGGGGGGCAATGGGCGATGTGGACACCTCCGGGGATTGCCCCATACAGCAGACATCGAAACAGGTCTGGTAAATGATCCTTCTACTCCTGCCTGTTTTCAGTGACTGCTTTGGAGCAGCGTGCTTCAGAAGAGTCTGTTTGTCCATCTGTGCTTTGGGGGGTACAGATCCGTGGGGCAGCTGAACGACTGTGGAGGAGTGAGCGGTGCTGGCATCCCTTGCCCAGAGCTGGGAGCTGCCTGGGTTGTGGAATCATGGAATGGTTTGGGATGGAAATAAACCTTAAAACCCATCCAGTTTCACCCCCCTGCTATGGGCAGGGACACCTCCCACTGGATCAGGGTGCTCAAAGCCCCATCCAGCCTGGCCTTGAACACCTCCAGGGATGGGGCAGCAGGGCATCACTTCTCTGGCAGCCTGGGCTGGGGTCTCACCACCCTCATTGTGAAGAATTTCTTCCTAATATCTAACCTAAATCTTCCCCCTATCCCTAACAAGGCCCTTGTACATGTTCCTCCCCAGCTTTCCTGGAGCCCCTTTGAGTACTGGGAGGCTGCTCTAAGGTCTCCCCAGAGCCTTCTCTTCTCCAGGCTGAACGCAGGACGGCAGCCCCTGTCCCCATCTCTCGCAGCCCCTGCCCTCACCCTACTGCCTGCTGATCCCACTGGCAGTGTCCCCTTGGCAGGGAGCATTCCCAGCTGCTTCTGCTCAGCGCGCTGCAGAAAGCAGGGGAGCCACGGGAAGAGCTGTCTCCCTTCGTCAGGGATCCCTCCAAAGCCTGCCCAGCAGCAGGAAGGAGGACCCTGAGGCTACTGCTGTCTCCATGATGGGAACAGGGCTGTGGAAATTAGGGAAGCACCAAGGTTTGCTTCCACCCAACAGGTCTGTGCCCGCACGGGTGCATTCCCAGCCCGTGCTGATTGCATGTCGAGGGTTTGCAGTGTGTGGCAGAGGGGATTATTTTCCTCCTTGGGAAAGCGTCTCCCTTTGCCGAGGCGAGGCGTGTTTTGTGGGATAGCTTTGGCATCGCGTGGGATCATCCATGCTTAGACCTCGGTCTCTCTCTTCCAGCATCTCCCTGTTCCAGGGTATCTGCTTCCCGCAGCTGCGGTGTCCATCAGGTGCTCCATCCACGCAGCCACTGAGCGCAGGGCAACTCTCTTCCTTCAGAAGGTGCCTGGGGAGTAGATGGTGTAGCTGGGCTCCCAGATGTGTTCAGAGGAATCATCTCTGTCCGGGTGCTCTCGGCCTTCTCTCCTCCCTTAGTTCTTCTCCTCTGCATCACTGTCCAACAGTTTCATTTGTTATTTTCAGAGCTATTTATTGGAAAGGGGAAATGTTAAGATGGAGATTCTGTTTTCTTCCTGAAGCCTTCCTGGACCTTTCCTTTCCTCAGGATATTCTCTCTTCCCTTTCTCATCCCCTGTGTGAAACTGTCTGGTTGTGCTTTGCAGGAGCTGTTTGTTGAAACCATCGCCAAGGATGCGTACGTGTACGCTCAGCAAGGAAAGAGGAGAACTCTGCAGAGAAAAGACCTGGGTATGAGAGCATATTCTGTGCTATCCTTAGCAAGGCATTGCTGGGGTGGAGGATTTTCCCACCTGTCTTGGTGTGATGAAACAATCATAGCTGCTTTTCTTTCTTTCTCTGAAGGTAGGAGAGAAAAACTTCTCAGTTACCAAATATTACACTGATAATTTCACACACCAGCTCCAAACCCAGTAAACCTCTTTGAAATTGGACACTGCACTGTGATGTAATTTCAAATGCTGCTGTTTGAAGCAGATGCAAATATGGTTTCTCTGTTTTAATTGTTTTCTATTTGCTTTGCAGATAATGCCATTGAAGCTATTGATGAATTTGCTTTTTTGGAAGGTGAGTTTCTGCGTGGTTTCACTTGGTTTCAAATTTTGTGTAATCTCTTTCTTGGGAGAGAAAGAACTGAATCGTTTAGAGAGCTTGGTTTCCACATCTGTAATAATTACTAGAGTAACTTGTTATGCTCCTCTCTGAGAGGTGAAAGACAAATCAAGTGGACCCTGAGGCACATACTGTACTTTTGAGCTAGGTTTGGTTTTACTCATGTGTGATCTGCTTAAACTTTAAAAAGTTTATGCCTGTTCCTTTGTCAGCTTGTAAACAAGTTTGTTTGCTTAACTGCATCTCTGATTCCTGAGGCTACAATTGTTTTTTTCATCTTTTAGGCACTTTGGACTGATCTGGACAGAGACCGAGCCCTCTGGAGAAAAGAGCCTGTGGAGATGGAGGTGGGGTGGAAAACAGGACGTTGAGAGTTCAAAAACAGCTCCTAGAATTGGGACACTGGAATGGCAACCATAATGTTTTGTATAAAGCTGAAGTTGTTGGAAGTTCTTTATTTGAAATGCATATTTTTTTCATACCTCTTTTGTCTGTCTCTTGCCTGCCCTGCTGCCAGGCTGCTCTCCAGCTGTGTCCAGCTCACGCCAGAGCGATCCCTGCCTCTGCAGGCGCTCTGCGGCACCACGGAGCTGAGACCGGAGAGTGCCTTGGCTCCGCTGCCCAGGCATGCTCCATTTTTGTACGGAAAATTATTTGTCTTTGTATATGTTTGTTTCTTGGCTGAACACAGTTAAATCGTTGTTGTTGAACAGTTGTCACGATTTCTTCTCTGTGCTGCTGGGACAAAGGGGATGGTGCTCCTCTCGTGCTGTGGTAAATGGAAGGGATGCCTGCCGAGAGCATTTTGCTTTCTCTCAGTATTTCCACAAGGCATCTGTCCCAGTGAAGCTCCACTTTCCTCCAGGAACTACGTACGAGCTCCTGAAAGGCTTGGCTTGTTCCTAGGGGTGTTCAGGTTTCATAAATTCCTGTGTTTGCTGCACCTGTAATTGTAGCCAAAAAACCCATCCCAGTGCCGTGAGTTCCTCTTTTGAATGCCAGAGCGGTGCCAGGTGCTAGGCTGCCATCACTGTTCTCTTGTGAATTCTTGTTCCTGAAGCTGGCAGGAAAAATTCCTCTGGGTGTTGGATCCTGACTTGTTAATTCTGTCATTAAGAGCCATGTGCCACAGGCATTCCGGACATGAGGGGCTGGAGCGCGTCCAGAGAAGGGCAAAGAGGCTGGTGAGGGGCTGGAGAACAAATTCTGTGAGGAGCAGCTGAGGGAACTGGGGTTGTTTATTCTGGAGAAGAGGAGACTGAGGAGAGACCTCATCACTGTCTACAGCTGCCTGAAGGGAGGTTGTAGCAAGGTGGGTGTTGGTCTCTTCTCACAACTGACAGTGACAGGATGAGGGGAAATTCTAGAAAATATTTTAGAAGAATCACTGCATTCTGTGATCCTTGAGGCCTGTATGCACAACCCTGCCTACTCGCCAAACGACAAAGATACAGTGACCTTGGCATCTCATGAGAAAATGGAATGTGAGCTGATAGATAAGAAAGAGAATGTGGAACAAGAGGTTTTAGCTGCAAAAGAAGGGGGGCTGCAGGGTATCAGGTAACAGCGCATGGACAGAAACTTATAACCAATTAAGACAGAGAATATACCAAATGGACAGCATGTAGTAGCCAATTATATGTACACTTGTAGAGTGTGAACACAGATTGTGAGTATAAAGTAACGTGTGGAAGCACAATAAAGGGAGCACCACTCTACTTCCGTGAGGATACGTCTGTGACTCGAGGGGCTCTCCGATAGGAAATGTCCTCAACTTACACCAAGGGAGGTTCAGATGAGACATCAGGAAAAATTTCTTCACTGAGAGGGTTCTCAGGCACTGGCAGAGGCTGCCCAGGGAGGGGGTTGAGTTGCCATCCCTGGAGATGTTTATAAGATGGGCAGATGATTTTCTCAGGGACATGGTTTAGCAAGTGGACAGGTACAGTTGGACTCGATGATCTCAGAGGTCTTTTCCAACCGGATGATTCCACAGTTCTATGATTCTACACTCTGCCCTTGACTGTTGCAGCTGTGAGCGGCACTCACGGCACTCGAGCACTGTCTGTGCCTCTGCTGGGTCCAGGGCTCCAGGCACTGGTATTTCCTCCATGTATTTAACAAGCCAGAAAGAAAGATGCCTCCTCTTGGCTCCAGGGCTCAGTGACACCGAAAAGAGGCAAGAGCGGAGCTGCAAGTCCTGGGTCCTACCACATTGCCATCATCATCACAGCCAGCCCAGCCTCAGGCTCGGTGGTGAGGAGGGACAAGGGAGCGTTGTCCGGAGATAAAAAGGCCAATGAGTGTGAGGAGTGGGGATGAAGGATGCATCCTTTCAAATGAGGGGACTTGAAAGTGGCTCCGAGTCACCAGAAACCTAGTTAGTTTGAAATAAGATAAGAACAAAGACCACCGAGGGAGCTTCCCCAGGCTGGCAACAAACCCAGCTGCTCTCAGAAACATTTTGAAGTTTGCTGGGAGCCTGATCCCCCTGACCATGCTGTGGGAGAGGCAGCTCACTGCGCAGGCTGCTTGGGTGTTTGTGCAGATCACAACCTGGAGACGTTTGCCAATGATATGGGAACCCATTTGTCTGGGGCCGTTCACCTTCTCACCTGCTGAAGGAGGGCCCACTATAAGTATGGGAGATGCTGGAGACCTCCTTGTCTTTCCCAAGGTGCAGTATGCAGGACCCGCTGGCTGTAGGCATCTTTGTAGGACTCTTGCATGCTCCCACCTTTGCCAGTAAGGTCCTTATCCCTTCTCATTGTCTTTGGTGCTGCTTTGGCTTCTTGTATAGAGGAGAAAAGAGCTCATGCGGGTGATTGGTGTGAGGCTGTGTGCAGGCTTCATTCATATCTGCTGCTCCTGTGTGGGCATGATGTGTGTTTTCTCTGGTGCTCCAGTGTCAGCAGTGTGGAGGATGATCTGCACTCAGCAAATAATTCAGGGTTTGTCTCGGAAGAAGCTGCTGTGCAGAAATCTTTGGGGTGTTGGATGCTTGTGAGCTGCTTTGTGCTGGATGAGATTGCAGCAACGTGGAAGTAGAAGAGAGCAGGAGGCTGAGGTCCTAATAGAAAACACTGCTGAACACTGCCTTTCCTTGGAGTAATTAATCAGGCAGGGTGATTAGCCCAGCCAGCCGGGTCTGAGAGGTGAAAAGGCTCCTGTCCATTTATACCAGACTCCCCCTTACGTTGAAGCCATGGGTTCAAGACAGCTGGTGACTGGAGATGGATGCTCTGCACCCAGTACCCCCTCCAGCACAAGCAGGAAAGGCGGTGGATGATAACTGGGGTGCCACTGGGCTGGTGGTCTGTGACTGGTTTGTCACCTGCAAACCCTTAGCAAGTTTGCAGATGACACCAAGCTGGGTGGCAGTGTTGATCTGCGTGAAGGAAGGGAGGCTCTGCAGAGGGGTCTGGACAGACTGGATCCATGGGCTGAGACCAGCGGGATGGGGTTCAACAAGACCAAATGCCGAGTCCTGCACTTGGGACACAACAACCCCTTGCAGGGTTACAGGCTTGGGGAAGAGTGTCTGAAGAGCTGCCTGGAGTAGAAGGACCTGGGGGTGTTGGTTGACAACGGTTGAACATGAGCCAGCAGCTGCCGAGGTGGCCAAGAGGGCCAGAGGTATCTTGGCCTGTATCAAAAACAGCGTGGGCAGCAGGAAAAGGGAGGTGATTGTGCCCCTGCACTGGGCACTGGTGAGGCCACACCTCGAGCACTGGGGTCAGTTCTGGGCCTCTCACTACAAGAAGGACACTGAGGGGCTGGAGCGTGTCCAGAGAAGGGAAGGGAGTGGGGAAGGGGCTGCAGAAAAAGTACTGTGGGGAGCAGCTGGGGGATCTGGGGTTGTTCAGCCTGGAGAAGAGGAGGCTGAGGGCAGACCTCATCACTGTGTACGGCTGCCTGAAAGGAGGCTGTAGCAGAGCAAGTGTTGGTCTCTTCTCACAAGTGTCAGGTGATGGGACAAGAGGAAATGGCCACAAGTTGTGCCAGGGGAGGTTCAGGCTGGATATTGGGAAGAATTTCTTTACTGAAAGGGTTCTCGGGCCCTGGCAGAGGCTGCCCAGGGAGGTGGCTGAGTCCCCATCCCTGGAGGTGTTTAAAAGGCAGGTAGATGAGTTTTTGAAGGTTTAGGAGAAGATGGGTACGGTCGGACTCGATGATCTCCAAGGTCTTTTATAGCTGGAAAGTTCTGTGATTCTCGGTATTTTCCTGTTTCCACAGGCCCCAAGTACTTTGGTTCATTTTGTTTTCTTTTTGTGCACGTGCAGGGAAAAGCCTCCCCTTCCACCACTGGAGAACGTGCCCTGGGAGGCAGGAGAGATGGTGATGCTTCCTGACAGAGGACAAAGCTGAGGAGCGCTCCAGCTGGGCTGCGTGGATGGCAGCACCTTTCCTTAGCTCCCACATCAGAGCAGAGATGCAGGTGAGCACTGAGGAGAGACGAGCGGGCAGGAGCAGCAGCAGAGAGAGAGCAAATTCCCAACTCTGTGCTGCTTACATCTGTTTTTGAGTGCGAGTGTTGAATTTTCAGCACATCCTTGCAGCTGCCCCTTCAGGACTGGTGCAGAAGGGGGAGCTCGGCCACGCCGTGCAGCCCAGCTCTGCTCCCCTGAGTCGTTGTGCTCTTCAGTCTCTGCAAAGACTTTGGGGTCTCTGCTGCTTCTCCCTGCCAGACACAGACCCTGCCTGCATTTATTGGAGCAGTGGCTGAGTCGCCTCCTGCTGCCTTCCCTGCACACCTGGTGACCCTTTTTCAGCCCTTGCTCTCTTTCCTGGGCTCGTTGGCCATTACTTTAACTGTGCCAGCACTGATCCTGACTCCAGCTCACGCTGTCTTCCCTGTTGAGCACCCAGCAGCAGCTAAATGTCTCCTCACGTGTGCCTGGAGGGCGTTTCACTACTGGTGTCTAATAGCCTCACCAGTCTGTCTGTTTGCCTTTTCTCCTGTATATGGAAGTGGTTCCAATGCAACTGGGTCTAAACATGCTCAGCTTCACACGTGGTGCTTGGCTTTGATGGCAGCTCTGCTCCTGCGTGCTGGAGATGCCGTTTGTTCTCCAGGAAGGCAGACTTTTCCAGTTCCAGGGAACAGACCTTGGAATGCAATAGGCTCTTGGAGTCCTAACATGCAGCAGTCAGGTTGAATAGCTGAGCTAATCAGCGTTGCTTACTTGGAGTCAATAACCCTGTATCTGGTGGCACTCTGGGAATCTGAGTGCAGGGCTTCACAGCTGGAGCTGGGAAGGGAAGGGCTGTGAGCTGGGACTGAGCCATGGTTTTGCTTTTCTTTCCAGTTGAACTCCTGTCAGCTCCCACCGAGACGTTGTGCGGGTGAGAAGGGATCACGAAAGGCTCCCTGGGCTGCCCGTTCCCCCTCCACAGCCGGCAACACCTCACACATTCCTCAGGTTGGCAAACACAGCAGCACCAGGGACCAAATACCTCAACGACCGAGCTCAAACAAGACTTTTTAGCCTTAAGTATTAACGATTATTATACAGAAGAGCCATTTAGACCAGCTGTGTGTTTACTGCGTATATTGTGACACTTTAATATATTTTTAGACATAGATATGTACTTACAGTTACTTCTATTGAGACTCAGCTGTCTCTTTACACTTCTATATAATCTCTGTTTAGATTTCATGTATCTGCCCAGACTGTCACATAAGTGTAGATGGTTCTATCTGTTCAGACATTTTTCTATTTTAAATTTGATGTATGTAATATTTTTTCATATTTTGAATTCCTCTGGTTTTCAATTTATATATGCACAAGTTATTTTTGTATTTTAAACCCCTGTGTATCTCTATGTAGAACTTGTTATGCTCCAAAATCCTCTATATAAAATTGTAGCTATAGGGGTTTATTTTTAGACCTTTTTATTATAGATAGATCAATATTATTTTTCAATATCTACTAAAAAGAGATATTTTTCTCTCTTTCAATGCCTTGCAGTTGTATTTACAGGTTTTCCTCTTTTTTAGTCCTCCCTCATGAATTTCCAGGCAGTGTTTGGACTCTGCCATCGCTTTTTGGGGTGACCTCGCCGTTGCCTGCTCACACTGCCTCATCACACCGACACACGCAGGGAGGTTGAGGTGCCCCAAGTTACCTCATCACCCAGACAGCCTCCTCCTTATTTTGTAGCCCCCCAAAAAGGTACGAAATGAAGGGAAAAAAGGACTTGCTCGCCAAGAAGGTAGTGCCGGGTTGCAGTACCAGGCTGCGGCCGCAGGGCGGCAGCAGTGGAACGGCATGTGCTCCGGATCGGGCAAAGGTGAGGAAAGCGGGTGAGAAGGGGTCATTGAATGGCGAAGATAAGAAGGAGCTGGAAGTGTGGGAAGGGGTGCGGAGGAGGCCACGGAGATGATCCGAGTTCTGGAGCAGCTCCTGTAGGAGGCCAGGCTGAGAGAGTTGGCGTTGCTCAGCCTGGAGAAGAGAAGGCTCCGGGGAGAGCTTAGGGCAGCCTCCCAGTACTGAAAGGGGCTCCAGGAAAGCTGTGGAGGGGCCTTTTGCAAGGGCCTGCACTGACAGGACAAGGGGGAATGGCTTTAAACTGGAAGGGGAAAGATTTATATTAGACCTTAGGAAGAAATTCTTCATGATGATGGTGGGGTTGCCTTGGCCCAGGTTGCCCAGAGAAGTGGTGGCTGCCCCATCCCAGGAAGTGTTGAAGGCCAGGTTGGATGGGGCTTTGAGCCCCCTGATGCCTGGAGCTCTGTCCTTCCTGCAGGGGCTCCCAAACTGTCCGACCCGAGGCTGATCTCAGACCCTGTGACTGCAGCCTCCAAGCCAACACCCTTTGTGCACAGCTGCCAGGAGAGTTTGCCAGTTCAGGTGTTTCTTTCTTCTTCACTCCTGCCTTTCATTTGGGAATTTCCCCACTGGACCCCTCCTTTGCACCGCGGGCTTGGCTCACCGGGCTCCTCTGCGTGGGCAGTGTCGGGGGAAGCACAGCCTGGGTCCCCCAGGCCCTCCCCCTGCACGCGTGAGAGGGAGATGGGATGGGGACAGCATGGGCACAGTGAGCCCCCCGATGCTGCTCAAGCTGCTGCAGAAGAACAGGGCTGGGAAGGGAATGGATGCCCCTCCAGCCTGCTTGGCTCTCACAGGTGTGCTGCATTCCTCCACACAGAAGTCCTCCTGTTTGTCCCATTATTGCCATCATTGACCCCAGGCCCTGGGGCTACGGGACCCCAGCCCCCCAGCCCCCAGCAGCTGTGGGCTGAGCCGGCCTCCCCTCCCGCTTGTGTACTGGGAGGAATTGGTGCAGGGAGCCCAGCTTCGCACCTTGTTAGCATAGCAATTAACTCTCTTTACCCTCCTGATCGCTCTTGTGCAAGGCCTCGGGTGGCCAGGATAGAGACCATGCTGCTCCCCAAAATAAACCAGAGGCAAACGGGACAGCAAGCAAACTCTGGGAAATAATTGAGAAGTGACATCCTCAAGGGAATGAAGAGCAAATTGCTTGGGTGTTTCTAAAGAGACCCCAGGGAGTCCTTAGCGAGCAGAGACAGAAGCCACCAGGGCACGGCCAAGGAAGGCAGCTCCTACCAAGTGGCTCCCAGGTCCTGTCTGAAAGCCAAGGCCTTCAGGCAGCTATGAACCCCCAAACCTCCAGCATTCAAGGTGAGGACCCACGCCAAGCCCTGCAGCCCAGGGATGCTCCTGGGGCCAAGAGCGGAGATGATGCCGCCCGTGTCTCCCATCTCTCTTCCAGGCTCAGCCACGCTGTGGACACTGCCCGGGCAGCAGCAGCCCTTGCCCGTGGCCTTTGTCTCTGACCTGCCAGTGGCAGCCCAGGCCCTGCAGGCCCACCAGGTCCCACCAGCAGGTACAACACTCCTGGTTGCACTGGCACCCCTGGTTGCACTGCCACCCTGGCTTCTTAATCGCCTTCAGAGATCCCCAGGCTCTCCCAACATCCCCACCAGCCCTGTCCCCAAGCAGCCCTGGCACAGGGGTGCAGCAAGCTGGGGGAGCATCCCTGCCCTCACCTGGGACGATGCGGGCCCAGGAGATCCCAGTTCCTGAGAAGGTGCCAATTCCTTGGGCCCTTCTCTTTCATTTGCCCTTCTGGAAAGGAGTCACCTCCCCGATTTCAAACCCTGTCCCACCCGCACAGGGCCTCGCCCCGCAGGGAGCACCCAAGGCCATTGGCTCTTCGCATGTCTGATGCAGAACCAGTGGCTGGGGACCCCAAGCCTTTGAGCGCCTTCCCTCCCCTGAAGGAGCTGGGGAGGCTGTTGGGGGGGTAGAGCACGAGGGGACCCCAGAAAGAGCTTAGCGACCAAAAGCCAGAAGGCACCATGGGTCAGCCACCACAGCGGCTCCCACCGTGTGGCCCCTGGGCCCCGTCAGCGTCCCAGCTTCCTCAAATTATTTGGGTCCCCTAAACCTTCTACCACGGCTCTTGTCTCTCTTCCAGTCCCTCTCTACCATGGCTGCCTTATGAACCCCCAAACCTCCAACACCCAAGGTAAGGACCCACGCAAAACCCTGCAGCCCGGGGATGCTCCTGGGGTCAAGAGCGGAGGTGACACCGCCTGTGGCTCCCATCTCTCTTCCAGGCTCTGCCACGCTGTGGACACTGCCCGGGCAGCAGCAGCCCTTGCCCGTGGCCTTTGTCTCCGACCTGCCAGTGGCAGCCCAGGCCCTGCAGGCCCACCAGGTCCCACCAGCAGGTACAGCACCCCTGGTTGCACTGGCACCCTGGCTTCTTAAGGGCCTTCAGAGATCCCCGGGCTCTCCCAACATCCCCACCAGCCCTGTCCCCAAGCAGCCCTGGCACAGGGGTGCAGCAAGCTGAGGAAGCATCTCTGCCCTCACCTGGGACGATGCGGGCCCAGGAGATCCCAGTTCCTGAGAAGGTGCCAATTCCTTGGGCCCTTCTCTCTCATTTGTTCTTCTGGAAGGGAGTCTCCTTCCCGATTTCCAACCCCGTCCCACCCGCACAGGGCCTCGCCGCGCAGGGAGCACCCAAGGCCATTGGCTCTTCATGTGTCTGATGCAGAACCAGTGGCTGGGCACCCCAAGCCCTTGAATGCCTTCCCTGCCCTGGAGGAGCTGGGGAGGCGGTTGGGGGAGCCCCAACCTTCCATCCCGGGACACCCCAGAAAAACCTTAGTGACCAAAAGCCAGAAGGCACCAGGGCGCAGCCAGCACAACAGCTCCCACTGCCTGCCCCCCGCGCCCCGTCACCATCCCTGCTTCCTCAAGCCATTTGTGTCCCCCAGACCTTCTACCATGGCTCCTGTCTCTCTTCCAGTCCCAGCTGTGCAGTGGACACTGCCCGGGTACCTGCAGCCCCTGCCCATGAGCGTGGTTCCCTCAGGTGCTTCCCTGCTGGTCCCGTGGTCCTTTCAGGCCCCCCTAGCCGTGCCAGAACCAGTGCTCGCCCAGGAACAACCAAAAGACCTCCAGCGAGCCAAGAAGAGGAAGAGAGCGGGGTCCCCGGGCAATAAGAAGGAGCGGAGGGGGACAATCATAAGAATTTATGTGCCCAGGAACCCCAAACTTCCTCACTGCCCTGTTGACAGCGACGCCCCCCCCACCTCCTCAGCTGCCCCAGTAGACCAAGCCCGTGGGCTATCAGAGGGCAATGTTGCTGCAGCTGAGGGGGAAAGCCACAGGGAACCCAGCAGTGGCACCACGTCTGGCCTCATCCCCGAGGACCACGGTGACTCCAGTGGAGGGGAGAGAGCGGTGGCCCCAGTCTCCGCAGAGCTGCTGGCGCCCATCCCCAAGCCCTGTCCCCTTGCCCAGGGGAAGCAGCTCTTGAGCGGGGCAGCCCGGACAGATGGGGCTCTGCAGAACTCACGGACAGGGCCCCACGCAGAGAGCAGCACAGAGCCCCTGGGCCAAGGGCAGAGCTGGGGGCTGGCGGGGGGGGTGGACACACAGACATCCAGGGCTGCAACGCCTTTGTCTTGGGTAGATGGAGCCCAGTCACTACAATGCCTTGTTCTCTGCTGTCCGTCCGGTCCTTCACCCCGCGCACGGTGAACCCACTTCACCCCACAGCTGGATAACTGCTCCAGAAGGATGCCTGGAGGGACAGTAATTAAAGCCTCACGAAAATTCAGCCCATGGTATTCAGCCCCTGAGTTGGAAGATGGGGATGGAGAGCAGGGTAACTCCCCTGAAGGGCCTGCTAAGCCACCCAGACACTCACAAGTCTATGGGTCTGGATGGGATCCACCCAGAAGCACTGAGGGAGCTGGCACAGGAGCTCTCCAACCCACTCTCCCTCATTTATCATCAGTCCTGGTCAACAGGGGAGGTCGCAGAAAACTGGAGGCTGTGAGTGTGACAGGCAGCGACAAGAAGGGTCGGAAAGAGGACCTGTCAGCCTGGGATTAGAGCAGGAATGGGATGGAGATGGGGGGTTGGTGGATGGGAGAGGAGGGGTGGTGTGTATTTTGGGGACCTGTTCCTGTGAGTGTTGGGGAGGCCCTGGCCCAGGTTGCCCAGAGAAGTGGTGGCTGCCCCGTCCCTGGAGGTGTTCAAGGCCAGGCTGGATGGGGCTTGCAGCTCCTTGATCCAGTGGGAGGTGTGACTGCCCATGGCAGAGGGTTTGGAACCAGGTGGGCTTTTTTGTCCCTTCCAATCCCAACCATTCTGTGATTCTATGAAAAGGTATAATATGTCTAAACAGCTTTTCTGTATCAGCGTTAAGAGACACAGGTCTAAATAGAGATAATAGATGATAAGGGTAACCAGGTATTGTATTGGTGTGAATGTCTATGATTTATGCTGTTTAAAAGGAAAGAAGCCCTGCTTATGGAAGGGATTTAAAAACATCGCTCCCCATCTCAGCCTCTCCCTGCTGAAGATACAAAAGCACTTTCCCAGGCTGCCCCTTCCCTCTTCTCCATGCTCCCCTTTCCCCATTCCAATCTGGGGCTCCTTTCCCCCGCTGGGCTGTGAACACAGAGTGGGAGGCACCGGCACGGCACAAAAATACTCCCAGAGCGCAGATTCTGAGCCTGCAATGGTGGGGGGTGGTGGAGAAAGAGATCGAATTTATTATTCGATTAAAAGATAGGGGGGCACCTGGGGGAGCTGGAGGACTGCCGGTCATAGAGAAGGCGCGGCCCGGAGGACTCAGCGGCGCGGGCCAACCATAGAGCGCGGGCCCCGGAGGACTGAGCGGCACTTCCGGCCGCACGGCCCGCCACGGGCTCCGTGGCTGCCACGGGAGGGCGGGAGCGTCCGGTCGGCCTCTGCTCCGTCCTTCCCCGGCCGGCGGGGGCAGCGCTGGCGCCCAGGGGGGATCCCGGCTCTGCGGCCGCGGGGAGAGGGCGGAGGAGCCGCAGTCCGGGCCTGAGGCGGCCGGAGAGGTGAGTTCTGCTGTGGAGCGGGAGCGGGGAGCCTGCGAGCCCCCGGGGCCGGTCGGGTGTGTTTATAGGCTGTGTCCCCCGGTGTGCAGTGCCCGCAGTGCTCCCATTGCTGCTTCCTGCCTGGGAATTGTCACCGTGGTGCTGCTGCTGCGGCGGCATCCGAGATTTTACATCGCTGCTGTGCAGTAAGCCAGAGGCGCTGATTCTAAAATTGAGTTTACTTGTTTAAAGTCAGGTTTATTTTGCACAGCTTTGCCTTTTGGTTTCGCTCTGCTCTGGGAGTCGCTGATCGCCGTGGTGCCAGACAGGTGTTTTTATAGGCAGTGCCCCCCAGTGCTCCCATTTCTGCTTCCTATTTGGGAGTTGTCATCGTGGTGCTGCTGCTCTGGCATCAGCAATTTGACATTGCTGGTGTGCAATGAGTCAGAGGCGCTGATGAGCCCCGGTTTGTGTTCTAAACCTTTTTGAAATTCGATTGCCCTGTTGACTAATCAGGTTTAGTTTGGACAGGTTTGGCTTTTGGTTTTGTTCTGCTGTGGGAGTCGCTGATCCCTGTGATGCCAGTCGGGTGTTTTTATAGGCAGTGCTTCCGAGTAGTATCCCATGTTTGGTTCCTACTTGGGAATTGTCATCGTGATGTCGTTGCTCTGGCATCACTAATGCATGAATTTAACCTTGCTGGTGTTCAGTAGGTGACAGGCACTGACTGCCCTCTTTCATATTCTAAATGTTTTCCAGATTTGATTGATCTGTTCACTAATCAGGTTTAATTTGCACAGGTTTGACTTCTGGTTTAGTTCTGCTTTGGGAGTAGTTGGTCCTTGTGGTTTAGAATTTCCCCAATGGCTCTGTTTAAATGCAGGCCAGCCCAGCGCTTTGTTATTATTTCATTTTATTCCAAATCTAAAGTCTATAACACTTCTCTGTGTTGACCATGAAGAGGACCCGAGGGAAGGGCAGGAAGATGTGCCAGGGGAGGGTTAAGTTGGACATGAGGAGCAGGTTCTTCCCCCAGAGGGTGGTGGAGCACTGGAAGAGCTCCCCAGGGAAGCAGTCACAACCTGACAGTGTTCCAGAAGCGTTTGGCCAAGGCCCTCAGCCCCACAGGGTGAATGTTGGGGTTGTGCTGTGCAGGGACAGAGGTTGGACTCGATGGTCCTGGTGGGTTCCTTCCTACTCAAGACATTGTATGATTTTATAACACCTTTAGTTCTGGTTGGGAATCATCTCTGCCTGGGAATTTCCTTAGTACCTGCATGGAAACAGAGCCCTTACTTAACGACTCGTCCCAATCACCTTCCCTATTCTGTTTTCCATTTCAATTCTCAAACATGCTTATTTTATTACCCATTGGGAGTCATTAATGCCTGCGATTTATTGAATAGCGACTACATTTACTTTAACTCTTAATGACTCCTTTTCCATCGTTGTGCGTTAAAAAACGATTGCTAAATGTATGAACTTTTTTAAAGTTACAGTGCCTGTTGGGATTCATTACTGCTGGATTCATTAAGTGATAGCTGTGATTAAATTTAGTTGTGACTCATCCCTGAATAATATTTCTTTCATTTATTTCCACATTAATCTTTCGGGTATCACTTTACCCCTCAGTGCAATTGAGGAGTGCTTGTGATTGATTTTAATACTCACCGGATTTCTTTCTCTATGGATATTAATTCCAAATAGTAGTCTATTATTTATATATTTGCCTCTTATAGTTGTATAATATAAATTTGGAGTAATTATGGTCTCTGAAGTGTTTTGGAATAGCGGGAGTCCAGGTATGATTTACTCACAACGACCGCTCCAGTTACTGTTGATTAGGTTTTTATTCTGGATGGTTTAGGTTAACTAATAAGCCGTAAAAATCAAAATTACAGGAACTGAGATAATTGGAAACCTCAGGAAGAACAAGAGGAGCACTGCGGTGTGACCAGAGGTTGTGCAAGCGCTTCCATCATGCTCAGGCGTTCCAGGGTTTTGCACTTCAGCTGCACCGGCCCGTTTTTTCTGGGAACACTCCCATTCCTGGGGGAACAAACGTGTGTGGAGCAGATAGAGAGCAGCACCAAGGCACCGGCTGTGCCGACGGCAGCCCGAGCGATGCCACCCCCTCGGCCGACAGCGTGTCCGACAAAACCTGTGAGCCCTCTGAGACCGTGGAGAGGAAGGTGAGCTGTGCTGAGGGTGGATGCACGGCAGCAGGTACAGAGTGGGACGCTGAAACACAGCCCCAGCTCACACACACACACAGAGAGCACGGGGAATGTTACTCTTTCACTCCCTTTGTGTCTTGCCAGCTGTCCTGGTTTAGCCCTTCTCCTGGCTTGGTTGGCAGTCAAACATGAGCAGGTGGCATACCGATTCCTGCCCTGCCGGAGAAAGGGAAAGGAGAGAGAGACTTGTGGGTTGGAAGCTGCAACTAAACCAGCTTTAATGGTGCAGTAATACTAAATGGGAAAATAATATTAATGAGAAAATAATAAAATACATGAAATTGAGTCCCCCGATGCTGATCCCGTCACCACTGACGCTGCAGGGTGGGCGCAGGGGGAAGTCCCGGGCTGGATTCAACAGCAGAGACAGGAGCTGAATTCAGGAATGCACGGGTTGGCATCAGGGACAGAAGGACGGACAAGGTCTGTATTAGACACCAACCGTCAAAGAAGAGGGTTTGACCCTCGTAATCCCTCGTTTATACCGAGTGTGACACATGAGGAGTGGAATCCTCTGTGGGGCAGGTTTTGATCCCCGGTCCTGTCCACTCCTCCCTGCATGTCTGACCCTTTTTCACCCTTTGGCTTATGGCATTCCACCACCTTGAGGATGACCTTGTTTTCAATAGGGATAGCTGTAGACAGTGGCCTTTCTGCACACCGGTGCCCCGTTACATTGGTGATAAACATGTAATGTATGATTCAGGTAATGATATAGTCCCTGTGTATAGCTGTGTGTGAGTTACCTGCAGCGCTCCACGGCTGCGTAGCGCATGGCCGAGCGAGGCTGTGTGTCTGGGAAGCCTCATCTTGTACAAGCTCTGAGACATCCTGCTGTCTCTTAGGTAGAGGACAGCCAAGCGACTGGAGTTTTGCAAGTGAAAGGCAGGAGTGAAGAAGAAAGAAACACCTGAAGTGGCAAACTCTCCTGGCAGCAAGGAGAGTGTGAGCTCTGGTGAGTCCTGGCCATGGGTGCCCTGTTTTGTGTCTTCTCTGTCCCTGTGGAGCGACCCAGGCCCTTCCTGCCTCACCCTGGACTCCTCTTTCCCACACTGCTGGGATAGTTGTTGCTCCCCTGGACCTCTCCTCTCCTGTTGTTCTGCCCTGCTTTCTCTGTCACTTTTTCCCCATCCTCTGACTCTGTCCTACACCCGTTGCTGTGTTTTCCTTTTCCATCTCTTTGTCCTGACCAGCAGCCCTCTTGTTCCCCCGCAGTTTTTCTGGCCTGTTCCGTGGTGTTCTTTTCCTCTCTTCACCAGCACAAGCTGCTCTGTCCCTGCATTCCTATCTCTCTTCTTCTTTCCTTCTCTTTCTTTCTCTCTGTCTCTCTCTGTCTCTCTCTCGCCCTTTGTGTTGCTCACGGTCGCTGGTTTCTTTCCTTCTGTACCTCACCATTCCCATCCTCCTTCCTGTTCATCTCTTGCTCTCTCTGAGCCTTTTGTGCTACTCCCTGGCTCGTTTTCTCTCTGCAGGGCTCCTAACACCTCCTTTCCTTCTCCTATCCCCTGTGCCTCTCACAATCTGTCTTTCTCATTGACATTATTCACACAGCTTCTGTCAAGCTTCCTATCTGCTGTAAGACATTGGGATGTTTTTTCTCCTTGCTCTCCTGCTGTGCACGTAGCAGATATGCTCCACCTGTGCACCTTTCTTAACTCTCAGTTTAAGCCAAGAAACTTCCAGCCCTTCAACATGAGCTTTGTACAGTCACGTTCCCTACAGCGTTCCAGGTTCTTTGCCCTGCGTTGTGCTTGCCCCCGTGATTCTGGCAGGGCTGAGACAGAAGAGACCATCGTGGGGACAGAACTGCTTTCCTGCAGCCGAGTTCTTGCCGGAACAGCCTGCAGGCAAACATGATTTCCCCACTGAAGCTGTTCTCAAGTTTGAGCCAGCAGTGGCCAAGTGGGCCAATGGCATCTTGGCCTGTGTCAGAGACAGCGTGGGCAACAGGAGCAGGGCAGGGATTGTGCCCCTGCACTGGGCACTGGTGAGGCCACACCTGGAGTACTGGGGTCAGTTCTGGGCCCCTCACTAAAAGAAGGACACTGAGGGGCTGGAGCGCATCCGGAGAAGGGAAGGGAGTGGGAAAGGGGCTGGAGAACAAGTGCTGTGAGGAACAGCTGAGGGACCTGGGGTTGTTTAGGCTGGAGAAGAGGAGGCTGAGGGGAGACCTCATCACTGTCTACAGCTGCCTGAAAGGAGGTTGGTCTCTTCTCACAAGTGTCAGGTGATGGGACAAGAGGAAGTGGCCACAAGTTGTGCCAGGGGAGGTTCAGGCTGGATATTGGGAAGAATTTCTTTACTGAAAGGGTTCTCGGGCCCTGGCAGAGGCTGCCCAGGGAGGTGGCTGAGTCCCCATCCCTGGAGGTGTTTAAAAGGCAGGTAGATGAGTTTTTGAGGGACATGGTTTAGGAGAAGATGGGTACGGTCGGACTCGATGATCTCCAAGGTCTTTTATAGCTGGAAAGTTCTATGATTCTCGGTATTTTCCTGTTTCCACAGGCTCCAAGTACTTTGGTTCATTTTGTTTTCTTTTTGTGCACGTGCAGGGAAAAGCCTCCCCTTCCACCACTGGAGAATGTGTCCTGGGAGGCAGGAGAGATGTCCTTCCTGACAGAGGACAAAGCTGAGGAGCGCTCCAGCTGGGCTGCGTGGATGGCAGCACCTTTCCTTAGCTCCCACATCAGAGCTGAGATGCAGGTGAGCACTGAGGAGAGACGGGTAAGGGTCAGAGGGGCGGTCAGGTCTGACCTCCTGGTTGGAGTATGTTACAGACCGCCCGACCAGGATGAGGAGGTGGATCTTCTATTGTTTAAGCAGCTGGAGGCTGCCTCTAGATCGGCTGCCCTTGTTCTTTTAGGAGACTTTAACCTCCCGGATATCAGCTGGGAACTTAACACTGCCGAGAGGAGGCAGTCCAGGAGGTTCTTAGAGTGTATTGAGGACTGCTTTCTGTCGCAGCTGGTGAGTGAGCCCACCAGGGGTGAGGCTCTTCTTGACCTGCTGTTTACAAACAAAGAAGGGCTGGTGGGTAATGTTGTTGTCAGAGGCTGTCTGGGGCGTAGTGGTCATGAGATAATCAGGTTCTCTCTAAACAATGTAAAAAGAAAAGCCAGGAACAGAACATCGATGCTGGACTTTCGGCGGGCAGATTTTGGATTATTTAAGGAACTGGTCAGGAAAGTACCCTGGGAAATAGTTCTTAGTAGAAAAGGGGTCCAGGAAGGCTGGATACACTTCAAGAATGAAATGTTGAAGGCGCAGGAGCAGGCTGTCCCCATGTGTTGTAAGAAGAGTCGTAGGGGCAGACGGCCGGCCTGGATGAGTAGGGAGCTTCTGAAGGAACTAAGTAACAAAAAGAGGATGTATCGCCGTTGGAAAGAAGGGGACGTAAGCCACGTCATGTTCAAAGACGTTGTTAAGTCGTGTAGGAGGAAAATCAGGGAAGCAAAAGCCCAGTTGGAGCTCAAATTGGCCACTTCTGTAAAGGATAATAAGAAGAGTTTTTATAAATATATCAATGGTAGAAAGAAGGGCAGCAGCGACCTCCACTCCTTGTTGGATGTGGAGGGAAATATAGTAACCAAAGATGCAGAGAAGGCCGAGGTACTTAATGCCTTCTTTGCCTCAGTTTTCAACAGCAAGGATGTCAGCGTGCTTGACAGTTGGCCCTCTGAAGTGGTTGATGGGGGCAGGGTGAAATATGGCCCTCCTGCAATCCATGAGGAGGAAGTTAGAGACCTACTGAGCCACTTGGACCCTCATAAGTCTATGGGGCCGGATGGGATCCATCCTAGGGTGTTGAGAGAGCTGGCGGATGAGCTTGCTAAGCCGCTCTCCATCATCTTTCAGCAGTCTTGGCTCACCGGAGAGGTCCCGGAAGACTGGAAGTTGGCCAATGTGACGCCCATCCACAAGAAGGGCCGTAAGGATGATCCAGGTAATTACAGACCTGTCAGCCTGACCTCGGTCCCAGGTAAAATCATGGAACAGATAATCCTGGGTGAAATCATGCGGCACCTGCAGAACGGTCAAGAGATCAGGCCCAGCCAGCATGGGTTTAGGAGGGGTAGGTCCTGCCTGACCAACCTGATCTCCTTTTATGACCATGTGACTCGCCTGGTGGATGGGAGGAAGGCTGTGGATGTGGTATACCTGGACTTTAGCAAGGCCTTTGACACTGTCCCCCACAGTAGACTCCTAAAGAAGCTGTCAGCCCGTGACTTAGATGGGAGCACTCTGTGCTGGGTTAGGAATTGGCTGGATGGCCGAGCCCAGAGAGTGGTGGTGAATGGTGTCTCATCCAGTTGGCGGCCGGTCACCAGTGGTGTCCCCCAGGGATCGGTGTTGGGTCCGGTCCTGTTTAATATCTTTATTGATGATCTGGATGAGGGGATTGAGTCCATCATCAGCAAGTTTGCAGATGATACCAAACTGGGAAGAAGGGTTGATCTGTTAGAAGGTAGGATGGCCCCGCAGAGGGACCTGGACAGATTGGAGAGATGGGCCGATTCCAATGGGATGATGTTTAATAAGTCCAAATGTCGGGTACTTCATTTTGGACACAACAATCCCATGCAGAGCTACAGATTGGGGACAGAGTGGCTGGAGAGTAGTCAGGCAGAAAAGGACCTGGGAGTGCTGGTTGACAGGAAGCTCAACATGAGCCAGCAGTGTGCCCAGGTGGCCAAGAAGGCCAATGGCATTCTGGCCTGCATCAGGAATAGTGTAGTCAGCAGAACCAGAGAAGTTATCGTCCCCCTGTACTCGGCACTAGTCAGGCCTCATCTGGAATACTGTGTACAGTTCTGGGCCCCCCAGTTTGGGAAAGATGTCAGGATACTGGAATGTGTTCAGAGGAGGGCAACGAAGATGGTAAAGGGGCTGGAGCATAAGCCCTATGAGGAGCGACTGAGTGAGTTGGGGCTGTTTAGTCTAAAGAAGAGGAGGCTCAGGGGAGACCTCATTGCTCTCTACAACTACCTAAAAGGAGGTTGTAGTCGGGCAGGGGTTGGTCTCTTCTCTCAGGTGACCAGTGACAGAACTAGGGGGCATGGACTCAAGCTTTGTCAGGGAAAGTTTAGGCTTGATGTGAGGAAGAAGTTCTTTACTGAAAGGGTGATTGGCCATTGGAATGCGTTGCCCAGGGAGGTGGTAGAGTCGCCGACCCTGGAGGTGTTTAAGGGGAGATTGGATGTGGCACTGAGTGCCATGGTCTAGATGATGGTTGGTGTTAGTGTTGAGTTATAGGTTGGACTTGATGATCTCAGAGGTCCTTTCCAACCTTGTGATACTGTGATACTGTGATACGAGCGGGCAGGAGCAGCAGCAGAGAGAGGGCTAATTCCCAGCTCTGTGCTGCTTACATCTGTTTTTGAGTGCGAGTGTTGAATTTTCAGCACATCCTTGCAGCTGCCCCTTCAGGACTGGTGCAGAAGGGGGAGCTCGGCCACGCCGTGCAGCCCAGCTCTGCTCCCCTGAGTCGTTGTGCTCTTCAGTCTCTGCAAAGACTTTGGGATCTCTGCTGCCTCTCCCTGCCAGACACAGACCCTGCCTGCATTTATTGGAGCAGTGGCTGAGTCGCCTCCTGCTGCCTTCCCTGCACACCTGGTGACCCTTTTTCAGCCCTTGCTCTCTTTTCTGGGCTCGTTGGCCATTACTTTATCTGTGCCAGCACTGATCCTGACTCCAGCTCACGCTGTCTTCCCTGTTGAGCACCCAGCAGCAGCTAAATGTCTCCTCACGTGTGCTTGGAGGGCGTTTCACTACTGGTGTCTAATAGCCTCACCAGTCTGTCTGTTTGCCTTTTCTCCTGTATATGGAAGTGGTTCCAATGCAACTGGGTCTAAACGTGCTCAGCTTCACACGTGGTGCTTGGCTTTGATGGCAGCTCTGCTCCTGCGTGCTGGAGATGCCGTTTGTTCTCCAGGAAGGCAGACTTTTCCAGTTCCAGGGAACAGACCTTGGAATGCAATAGGCTCTTGGAGTCCTAACATGCAGCAGTCAGGTTGAATAGCTGTGCTAATCAGCGTTGCTTACTTGGAGTCAATAACCCTGTATCTGGTGGCACTCTGGGAATCTGAGTGCAGGGCTTCACAGCTGGAGCTGGGAAGGGAAGGGCTGTGAGCTGGGACTGAGCCATGGTTTTGCTTTTCTTTCCAGTTGAACTCCTGTCAGCTCCCACCGAGACGTTGTGCGGGTGAGAAGGGATCACGAAAGGCTCCCTGGGCTGCCTGTTCCCCCTCCACAGCCGGCAACACCTCACACATTCCTCAGGTTGGCAAACACAGCAGCACCAGGGACCAAATACCTCAACGACCGAGCTCAAACAAGACTTTTTAGCCTTAAGTATTAACGATTATTATACAGAAGAGCCATTTAGACCAGCTGTGTGTTTACTGCGTATATTGTGACACTTTACATATCTATGTCTAAAAATATTTTACTTACACCTATTTAGACTTTGCAATCTATTTACACTTCTATATAATCTCTATTTAGATTTCATGTATCTGCCCAGACTGTCACATAAGTGTAGATGGTTCTATCTGTTCAGACATTTTTCTATTTTAAATTTGATGTATGTAATATTTTTTCACAGTTTGAATTCCTCTGGTTTTCAATTTATATATGCACAAGTTATTTTTGTATTTTAAACCCCTGTGTATCTCTATGTAGAACTTGTTATGCTCTAAAATCCTTTATATAAGATTGTAGCTATAGGGGTTTATTTTTAGACCCTTTTATTATAGATAGATCAATATTATTTTTCAATATCCATTAAAAAGAGATATTTTTCTCTCTTCCAATGCCTTGCAGTTGTATTTCCAGTTTTTCCTCTTTTTTAGTCCCCCCTCATGAATTTCCAGGCAGTGTTTGGACTCTGCCATCGCTTTTTGGGGTGACCTCGCCGTTCCCTGCTCACACTGCCTCATCACACCGACACACGCAGTGAGGTTGAGGTGTCCCAAGTTACCTCATCACCCAGACAGCCTCCTCCTTATTTTGTAGCCCCCCCAAAAAGGTACGAAATGAGGGGAAAAAAGGACTTGCTCGCCAAGAAGGTAGTGCCGGGTTGCAGTACCAGGCTGCGGCCACAGGGCGGCAGCAGTGGAACGGCATGTGCTCCGGATCGGGCAAAGGTGAGGAAAGCGGGTGAGAAGGGGTCATTGAATGGCGAAGATAAGAAGGAGCTGGAAGTGTGGGAAGGGGTGCGGAGGAGGCCACGGAGATGATCCGAGTTCTGGAGCAGCTCCTGTAGGAGGCCAGGCTGAGAGAGTTGGGGTTGCTCAGCCTGGAGAAGAGAAGGCTCCGGGGAGAGCTTAGGGCAGCCTCCCAGTACTGAAAGGGGCTCCAGGAAAGCTGGGGAGGGGCCTTTTGCAAGGGCCTGCACTGACAGGACAAGGGGGAATGGCTTTAAACTGGAAGGGGAAAGATTTAGCTTAGACTTTAGGAAGAAATTCTTCATGATGATGGTGGGGTTGCCTTGGCCCAGGTTGCCCAGAGAAGTGGTGGCTGCCCCATCCCAGGAAGTGTTGAAGGCCAGGTTGGATGGGCCTTTGAGCCCCCTGATGCCTGGAGCTCTGTCCTTCCTGCAGGGGCTCCCAAACTGTCCGACCCGAGGCTGATCTCAGACCCTGCGACTGCAGCCTCCAAGCCAACACCCTTTGTGCACAGCTGCCAGGAGAGTTTGCCAGTTCAGGTGTTTCTTTCTTCTTCACTCCTGCCTTTCACTTGGGAATTTCCCCACTGGACCCCTCCTTTGCACCGCGGGCTTGGCTCACCGGGCTCCTCTGCGTGGGCAGTGTCGGGGGAAGCACAGCCTGGGTCCCCCAGGCCCTCCCCCTGCACGCGTGAGAGGGAGATGGGATGGGGACAGCAGGGGCACAGTGAGCCCCCCGATGCTGCCCAAGCTGCTGCAGAAGAACAGGGCTGGGAAGGGAATGGATGCCCCTCCAGCCTGCTTGGCTCTCACAGGTGTGCTGCATTCCTCCACACAGAAGTCCTCCTGTTTGTCCCATTATTGCCATCATTGACCCCAGTCAGCCTCCCACAGAGAGCAAACGCAGCCCAGCCAGGGCCCTGCCGAGGGGCTACGGGACCCCAGCCCCCCAGCCCCGAGCAGCTGGGTTGAGCCGGCCTCCCCTCCCGCTTGTGTACTGGGAGGAATTGGTGCAGGGAGCCCAGCTTCGCACCGCGTTAGCATAGCAATTAACTCTCTTTACCCTCCTGATCGCTCTTGTGCAAGGCCTTGGGTGGCCAGGATAGAGACCATGCTGCTCCCCAAAATAAACCAGAGACAAACGGGACTGCAAGGAAACTCTGGGAAATAATTGAGAAGTGACATCCTCAAGGGAATGAAGAGCTAATTGCTTGGGTGTTTCTAAAGAGCATCTGCCAGCAATTGTTTAAAATGTGAAAATCTATGCCAGCTTTTCAAGTCCTTGCTTAGACTTGAGCTCTATTTCTTATTTCTAGATCTGGATGGGCTGATAGAAGTGGGATTTGCAAACGTAGATGAGAGATGTTTGTGGTTCCTGACTTTATCAAAACCCTCGAAGTAAGGAAATGTGCTTCGAGTTTAAGCAGCTGCCCATCAGCAACCACCCACGCATGGCTGGGCCCAAAAGGAAGGGGAACATCCCAGCCAAGGATCTGGCCTGGGTGCAGGTGTCCACCAAATGTAGGTGAGGAGTAGTCCCAGGCCATTGCTGGGAAATCGTGGGGTTGGATGAACACCAAGCCAGAGGGTGCTGCTTGATTGCTGCCTCCTTGGGACCATGGTAATTGTCACCACAGACAGTTTTGGGGTGATCTAATCAACAGAGGATCACAGGGTGATCATCTCAGCATGATGGAGAGATGGTACATTAGAAACAGAAGATGATGTCTCACCTGGAGGTGATCAAGGGCAGGATCAGCATCTTCAACATCCTCATGAGGAGCTCTCCAGGAAAAGAAAAATACTGCTTCTCCTGCACATAGAGCAGAGCCACTGTGTCAGGTGAGAGCTGAGAAGTGGATGCTGATTCATAGATTCATGGAATAGTTTGGGTTTGAAGTGACCTTGAAGACCATACAGTTCCACCCCTATGCCATGGGCAGGGACACCTCCCACTGGATCCCACTGGTCTCAAAGCCCCATGCAACCTGGCCTTGAACACCTCCAGGGATGGGGCAGCCACAACTTCCCTGGGCAACGTGGGCCAGGGCCTCCCCACCCTCATTGTGAAGAATTTCTTCCTAATGTCCAATTTAAATCTTCCCCATTCCAGTTTAAAGCCACCCCTCTTATCCTGTCACTACAGGCTCTTGTAAAAAGTCCCTCCCCAGCTTTCCTGGAGCCCCTTTCAGGACCGGGAGGCTGCTATGAGGTCCCCCCAAAGCCTTCTCTTCTCCAGGCTGAATAAGCCCAGCTCTCTCAGCCTGTGTAGCAGAGGGGCTCCAGCCCTTGGATCATCTTCATAGCTGCCTCTGGACCCGTTCCAACAGTTCCATATCCTTCTTAAGGATTGTGGGTAAAGGATTCAAACCTGATAAATTTGCCTTTTTCCCAACCAGACCCAGCTCTGAGCTTGGTTCTGTTCCCTGCAGCACTCAGAAACACTTCCTCTGGCAGTTCCTTACTGGGAGCTGCATCAGGGATGGAAAATACTGGCCATGTGGGAAACCCAGCTGTGAACTGGAGAGGGGGGTGTGGGGCTGGTCCCCTTCCAAAAACACCCTTGGGTCCATTGTCCTCTGGGGATTGGTCCCCAGGGCCCCACTACTGGCTCCTCCCAAACATTGTTGCTCTTGTTATTGAGGAGCAGAGGCTTGACTGCACCTGCAAATGTGCCCTGGGTGCAGCCTGGTGCTGGCAGCAAAGGTGGAAATTCCTTGTGGCTGTGGATGGCAAAGCTGAGCCCAAGGAGACTCCAGGTGTGTGACCCATCTGTGGTGCAGCCTTGCGGTAAACTGAGGGAGCTTCCCATGGCATCCATCCACCCTCTACACTCCTCGTGTGGGCATGGGGAAAGGCTGCCTGGAGAGAGACCTCCAAAACCCAGATCCTACAGGCCTGACCGCAAGAAGAGTGAAGGGTCTGTGAGACCAGCAGCCACTTGGCCAGCATCCCTCCATCCACCCACCATCCACTCATCAACCATCTATTCATCTGCCATCCATCCATCCATCCATCCATCCATCCATCCATCCACAATCTTGGCTGCTGAGTTCCTTCCATGCCTCCATCCATCCCTCACTCCACTGATCCATCCTTCCGCCTTCCCTCCCTCCCTGTCCCCCGTCTCTCCCTGTGCCACTCATGTCAGGGACGGATTTGAGATGGCACCAAGCCAAGCAGGTACTTTTGGTTACTCCACAGTAACCAACACCACCAGGCTTTGAGGAACGCCAAGGCAAACCATCAAAATCTCCACGCTGCCGTCCCTGTGCTAACCCATCCCTGTGCCAAGACTTGGCTGGTTCCCCTGGAGCTTGTGTAGAGCGGAGCCACGATTGGCCCAGCTGGGTACAAGGAGGAAAAACAGGTGCGAGCGGCATCTCTTTTGCCAGGGGGTTTCTCAGTGGTCCCATCGCGGGGAGGAAAGCAGGGACCGACCGCTTCTCCGGCCCTTCCTCTGCTGCCAGGGACCATGTGCAGGGCCGTGGCAACAGGGCAGGAGGGGACAGGGACAGAGGTTGGATGAACTCTGGGCACGGCAGGGCGAGGGGCAGGAGCCCCCGGGCTCTGCTGGCCTCCGTGGTGTGGGAGGCTGCTGGACTCTTGTGGGTGCAGGGAGATTACACTCGGCTTCTATGAAGTAACAAGATCATCCCCGCGGCTCGGAGTGATGCTGAAGGCTCTAATTGAAGTGACAAGACCGCGTAATCCATGCGGGTGACACAGGGATGTTCCAGCACCAGCCGAGCTCTCCCGAAGCAGCGTCCCCCCTCCCGCACTCAGCCAGCCTGGCCAGGGATCAGCACTGAGCCACGGCCAAGACACCCGATGTCATTAAAGCCACGTGGATCCTGCCGTGGTGACATTGAACAGCACAACTCCCCTGGAAAGCGCTGAGCAAACACGCTTTGTCAGTGCGTTTTCTCTCATGTGTTTGTGGCAAAGGCTCCTCAGAGGAAGGGTCCCCTGGAAGCCCCCCAGGCTCCTCACCAACCCTGGGGTTATTTGCTGGGCCTTCTGCCCAGCGTGGAACTGGGCTGTGGTTGAGCATCGTGCAGCTGTGGAGAGTAACAGGAGGAGCTCATCCCTTGGACCCCAGTGCTGCTGTTGGGATTGGGTGAATCCTGTTACTGAGCATCCAGCAGTCGAGCACCCATTGCTCCCTTTCCCATCCCCATCCCACCCAGAGGCTCCTGCAGCTCCACAAGGTCCATCCTGGTGCTCTCACTCCCAGTGGGGGGAGGCACTTGGAGATTTGGCATTTGTTGGCAGCTCGTTGGTCAAAAAAGAAAAGCCTCAGGGAGAAACCTGCCCTGAGAGGTGGTTTTCTTGGGGAGGAGCCTTTGCTTTTGGGGCTGTGTTCACCTGGGACCATGATGATGGTGTCTTGCCAGCACCAAGGCTGGTTGCTCTGACTGCTCCACTCCATCCCTCCCATTCCCGTCCCCATCTCCATCCCGGCCAGGCTTACCAGCTCTGTCAGCTCCAGCGCCCGCAGCAGCAACCCCAGGAGGCACCCGGTGGCAACCGACAGCATCGACAGCGTCAAGAGGCCATTTTTGTGCCAGAAAGCCCGAACCCACTTCCAGATGTGCACGAAGGTGGTGGACAGCGAGCTCTGCAAAGCTCTCCTGACCCGCTCCCACATGGTCATCCTCAGCTGCCCAGGCGATGCTGCGCGGAGCACCTCCCAGCCCCGTTCATCGCACCGGGCACCACCGCGCCGCTGGACCCTTGTCCTTTGCCGGGACCCGAGTGTGCCGGTCGCTAATCCCCACGACCAAAATCTTCAGGGCTCTTTGGGAGCCTTTCCCGTAATGGAAAGTGACGTCTTCAGCTTCTTAATCGGGGCATGGCATCCTGCCAGCGTGGTGCCGAACCTCCACGTTAACCCTCTGCCCCCGGGACCAGCGCCGCGGCTGCGGGCTGAGAGCAGGGGTTCAAGCCCCACAGGGCTTCAGCCCCAGTTCATCATCCAAAAGGATCTGTGTTCTGCCCCCCGGGATTGCCTGCACGGCTGGGGGTGCTGAGCCCTGGGGCCGTCTGGTGAGCCCTTTGGGGCTTGGTGGATGCGATGTGGGGCTGGGCGATGCTTTTGCCCCTCTACCTGTTTGTGGTGCCCCTGCACTCCCTGCCCATCCCATGCAGGCACAGAAAGGTTTGGGATAATAGTTTTAATGGAAAATCTAATCTAAGTACAAGAAAGTCACTAAATCTACTCATCAACACCCACCCGCAACCCCCCACCCGCCAGCCCCCAACGCCACCCCCACCCACAACCAGCCCCTCACAGACACAGAATAATTGCTCCAAAACCCACCCCCCAACACCCATCCCCGCCCCACACCCCCGCCCACAAAAAACAACCCCCCCACTCCCACCTCCCAGCCCATCGAATTTGTCTCAATCCCTAACCCCCCCACCAGCCCCAGCAGCGCCACCCAGAGTCTTGCGCTTGCCCCTGGCCATGGGGACACTGCAGGCGTGGTGCTGGCTGATCCCAGGGAGCAACCCATGGACGCCCCAGCCTTTCCCAGCAGCCCCTGTGGAGAAGACACCATGCTCCCGCCTGGAATCCCCATGGGGTCCCTGGTGGCTTGGACCTGGAGGGCAGCAGAGTGGCCGGCGCTGGCGTTCTGGTGCTGGAGGACGTTCCAGCCCAGGAGGCTGCCCTCATCCATGGGGACATCAGTGCCCACAGAGATGTTAAGTTGTGGGAGGGTGTCCTACTCCATGGGCACATCGGTGGTGACAGAAATGTCCAGGGCTGCTGGGTTGTCCTCATCCATCTCCACATCCGTGCTGACAGAGATGTTGATTGTCAGCACGGAGTCATCTTCCATAAGGACGTCGGTGCTGACGGAGATGTCGAGGACATCACTGGGGTCCACATCCATGGGCTCAGCACTGTCCCTGAGGGCGTCGCCTGGACGAGCGGCCCAGCAGTGGCCCCTGGCAAAGGCGGCAGCCAAGAGCCGGGCTCTGTTCTTGCTGCTCCAGGGCAGCTGGAGGGCTTGAAGGGGCCGGTGGCGGAGGGCGGTGGCTGTCAGCCCTGTCCGGGGGAGAGGGAGCTGTGCTGGGCTGGGCGCTGCGGGGGGTCTGGTGGGGCACCCGCCGAGCTGCGCCCCAGCCCGGCCGTGCCCCTGCTCTGCTGCGGGGCCGTGGGGCGCCTGCGGCACGGAGCATCCCTGCGGGGACAGGAGAGCCGGGAGTGCCGAGGGGCCCGGGGCAGCCGGGGGTGCCGTACCTGCTGGGGCTGTCCAAAGGCCTGCGGTGCCCACCCCACGCCGGGGCTGCCCAGGGTGCCAGGAATGGCGTCGCAGGCACCAAACTTGGCTGATTCTGAAAGGGAGCCATGAGCGAACGCTGGCCTTGCCAGCCCAGGCTGGGGCAGAAGGGCAGGAGGGGCTGAGGAGGAGGAGGAGGAGGGAGAGGGGCAGTGGAGGAAGGGCTGTGCATTTCCCCCAGGGTGTCCCTGGGTGCGGGGTCGGGGTCAGTCCTTGCCTCTTGCCGAGCAGGCGGAGGTGCAGAGGAAAGGCTGCAGGACTCATCGTCTCGGGGAGCCCAGGGCCCACAGTGTGGGTGCCCCAGAGCTGGCAGTGCCGGGCTGAGCTCTGCTTGCCTCTGGGTCCGGCCCGAGACTGGCGCGCGGCACAACTGCTCTTGGTGCAACTGTTCAACCGTTGCCGGGCAAGGACCGTTGGGTTTCTGCACCGCGCGACAGCTTTGCCCGCTCTGTTTGGGGAGACCAGAGGTTCCCAACAGAGTGCAGGGTCCCAAGCACTGTCTCCATGGAAGCCAGTACCCAGTGGCGTCCCTCAGGGGTCCCTACTGGGACCAGTATGGTTTAATCTCTTCACCAACGAGAGACAGACAGGAAAAGGGGTAAGAGTTCTAAACTGAAAGGCGGGAGGTTCAGAGAAGCTCTGTGTTGGCAGGGGTTGATCTCTTCTCTCAGGCGACCAGTGACAGAACAAGAGGACCTGGTCTCAAGCTTCGTCAGGGGAGGTTTAGTCTTGATATTAGGAAAAAATTTTCACGGAAAGGGTGATTTGCTTTTGGAATGCACTGCCCAGGGAGGTGGTGGTGTCATTGTGGATACCCCCTCCGTGGCAGCGTTCAAGGCCAGGTCAGATGGAGTCTTGAGCAGCCTGCTGTGGTGGGAGGATTTCCCTGTCCATGGCAGGGAGTGGAACTGGATGAATTTTAAGGTCACTTCCAACACAAACCATTCTAGTATTTACCAGCCTCCAGTCAAGTGGAACATCCCCAGTCAGCCAGGACTACTGGTAGACGAAGGAAAGGGGGTTGGTGAGCCCCTCCACCAGCTCCTTCAATACCCTTGGGTGGAGCCATCCGGCCCAATAGACTTGTGAATGTCTCATTGGCCGAGCAGGTCTCTAAGCGTTTCTTCTCGGACCTTGGGAGCTTTCTTCTGCTCCCTGTCCCTGTCTTCTGGCTGAGGTGGCTGGGTACCCGGAGAAGAGCTGATCTCACTGTTAAAGACTGAGGCAAAGACGGCATTAAGTACCTCAGCCTTATCCTCATCTTCATCACTGCTGTTCCCCCTGCATCGGGAAAAGGATGGGGACTCTCCTTGGCCCTCCCTTAGTTGTTAATATATTTATAGAGACATCTTTTATTCTCTTTTGTGGCGGATAAGACACGGACTCCGATACAGGTTCAAAATGAAGTCCAAATCAGAATCATTTACTTGTAACACAAATTGCTCTTTTATAACAATCTTTTTGCAAAGTCATTGCCCACGCGTCAATTTACCATCGGTGATTGGGTTAAAACGTTTGTACAGCCGCCTTGAGCTGTTTCTTAATTGGTAGCATAAATTCTGCTTTTCTTTACCTAATCCCCCCTGATAAACTGCTCGGGACTTTCCACTGCTTCAATGTTAGCCAATTCTCAGCTCATTAGCAAACTCTGTCAAGGCCTCTGTGTTATTCTTTGTGTTACTTCCCAGGCTTTAACCCTACATCTCCCCCTTTTTGTTTTTCTATCATCATGACCAGCTGTACTGTTTTTTTGAACTACGTTTTGCAGACAGATTATTATACGGGGGATCAACAAAATTAATATTAAAATCAAGCTACCAATTATTATCAAATTATTTGCCAATTATTATCAAATTATCTGCCAATTATTATCAAATCAATCAGTAATTAGCTACTTGTATAAACCAATCTCCCAATCCTCATGGATCAGGGGTCTGGGGTTTATTTGTTGGATTGGGGTTTTTTGTGTGAATCGTTAGTAAGTGATCAGATAAATTCATACCCACATTGCCTTATTCCTCACAGCCGTGACCTTGCGCTTAACAACAAAAATGGATAGCAGTGCGGTGTAGCATGTCTAACAGAATCTAAATCTACAAACAAGTTAACAAGTTGTTTAATCAACCTTGAATCATTCAAAAATCCTGTCACTGAACGAAAATCTGACAATGGTCAAGGTAAAGTCACACATTTTTCCTTTCATCTATCTGCATCCACAACGTCGTTGTCGGCCAATTCACCAGGGGTGCAATAGATCAGCATCATCAGGTTGTGGAGTTGTGGTATCATCTTCTGGTATTATTCTGTCTGTGTTGCTCGCAAGGTAGGGTCGAACACAGTGGGCAGGAATCCACT
>JAUMJL010001887.1:0-65198 GCA_033558185.1 Dromococcyx pavoninus
CTCGCGGTCATGTGACGAAGGACCGTATCCTCCCCGTCACGTGACGGGAAAGCCGGCACCTCCGCCGAGGATCCAGCTCTCCATAGTGTCACTTCCGGTGGGCGACGAGGGAGGAAGCATGGCGGAAGCGGAGGAGCAGCCGCTGCAGCCGCCGCTGCTGTCGCCGCAGAGCGAGGGCGGGGAGGAGGCCCGGGAGGCAGATCTGCGGTGGGGATTGCCGATCCGATCCCTCCTCCGGCTGGATCGCCTGGCACCGAGGAGCCCGCGGGGGATACGAAAAAGAAAAGTAATGGTGGCGGGGGGGGGGGGGGTGGCGGTGTGTGGAGATACCGGGGCGAGGAAGGGAGGGAGGGGACGAGGATGGCAGGGAAGGGGAGGGGAAGGGGCGATGACATCCTGGGGATGCTTGGAGGGGAGGGGGTGGCGGAAGGGAAAGGCAGTACAGGGGAGGGGTTGGGGCGGGAAGGGAGGGGAGGGGAGGGGTCAAGGGAAGCGGAGAGGAGGGGCGCACGTGCCGGAAGGGGCCTGGCCGGTTCAGGGAGGGGAGAGGGTCGAGAGAAGGGGTAGGGAGGGCCCAGTGTGGGGTGGGGAGGACGGGGATGGGAAGGGAGAGGAGAGGAGAGAAGGAAGGACTAGGGGCAGAGAGGGGCAGGGGGGCAGTGTGAGGAGAGAGAGGGGAGATGGGAGAGGCTGGGGCCGGGTGGGGAGGGGAGGGTCGGGGAGAGACTGGAGGTTGTGGAGAGGGGATAGATGATGAGGGGAGGGGATGGGGTTCCAGGAAGGAGAAGGAGATAGAGGGGGATGAGGGAAAGGCTGGGGAGGGAGGAAGAAAAAGGGACAGGAGTGGAGGAGAGGGGCAGGGGGTGGTGCAGGACTGGTGCAGAGAGGGGCCAGCATGGTGCGGGTAGGTGTGGTGGCAGTGGGAATGGGTGGTCCAGATGGTTCGGCTACTAGCTTTAATATGCTGCCCTCCCTGCAGTTGATGTCCTGCTCAAGGCCGTGGGTGATACCCCCATCATGAAAACCAAGAAGTGGGCTGTGGAGCGGACCCGGACTATCCAGGGCCTTGTGGACTTCATCAAGAAATTCCTCAAGCTGATGGCCTCTGAACAGCTGGTAGGGGCGGGTGCCACTTGTCCTGGGTCCGAGCCATCGCACTTTGCAGGGAAGCTGTTTGAGGCCAGGCTACGGCTGTTAGCAAGAAACTCGGCGTAGGGTTGGAAGGAACCATGAAGGTCATCCAGTAATCCCCCTATAGAAAGCAGGAACATCTTCAACTCCATCAGGTTGCTCAGAGCCCCATCCAGCCTGGCCTTGAATGTTTCCAGGGATGGGGCAGCCACCACCTCTCTGGGCGACCACCCTCAGGAAAAAAAATTCTTCCTCTACTCTAAACCTCTCCTCTTTTAGTTTAAAATTATTACTCCTTGTCCTATAGCTACAGGCCTTGCTAAAAAGTTGTTCCCTGTCTTTCTTACAAGTTCCCTTTAAGTATTGAAAGGGCACAATAAGGTCTCCTTGGAGTCTTCTCTTCTGAACATCCCCAGCTCTCTCAGCCTCTATTCGCAGGGCAGGTGTTCTAGGCCTTTAATCATTATAGGCCATCCTCAGGACACATTCTAACTGGTTCATGGCTTTCCTGTGCTAAGCGCTCCAGAGCTGGATGCAGTATTCAGTGTAGTCAGAGCAGAGTAGAGGCACCAGTACATCTCTTCAGAGCACACAGTACAGTGTAGTGCTGAGAAGAGCTTTAGTGGTGTGTGTTGGATGTGTTCAGGTGCTCATCCCCAGCCTTCGGGCTTTTTGTGGTGTCTCCTTTTCTTCTGTAATACTGATGTCCAGAGGTATATGTGTAATGTGCAGTGATGGATTTCAGTGTAAGGTTCATGTATGCAGAGTAACTGTAGAAGTCAGAGAAACGTAAGGAGCATTTTGGGGTTGACTTTCTTGAGTATTGGTGTCTGTTTCCTTCAGAACTTAACAGTTTCATTACTGTCACAGGAGAGATTTCTCTTTTAAAATTCATAGCTTGGAAATGTTTGTCTTTTGGGAGAACATTACCAGTACTGCTTTATGTTCCTTCCTGTGAAGCCCAAGTGGCTGCATGATAACAGTGAACGAGCTGGAATATTCAGAAATATGATTGCACTAATTTTGTGATTAGCAGTAAGCTTTTAACAAACATACACTTCAAAATTTTCATTTAAGACACAAGCTAGACTCATAGCAAAATGTGTAGCTGAAACATAGACAAAATCACTCTATTCTTGATCTGGAGGCTGATATTTAAGTATATAGCTGTAAACGGTCTCATTAGCTATCTCTTTCACCTGGAAATCATGAAGGTTTTTTTTCCCCAAATCTTAATATCTGAAAGAAGAGTGATAGTTCAAGTATTTACTGTTCATGGATATTCTCAACAGTTTAATTCATTAACTGCCATCTCATTGTCTCAGGAAATAAAGTGTAGTCTTCCACTGTGGTTAAGTGTAAGGCTATACTTCAGGAGCAAAGCCCAGGGAGTTTCATAACTTTTCTTTGGAAGTAGCACGTAGTACCCTACTACACGTTGCCATCTCACGCTGTTGATCCCAAGGCCCTCTTTTACATTATGGAATAGCTACTGTATGCATGTATGTGTTTGGAGCAAGAAGTTAAGAAGGATGGCTTCAAAAAAGAACAAAATAATTCTAATTTTTGTGACTGCTGTTGTGATTCAGGAAAGTTGGAACAGTAGGAGCACTTTGGATGGTTGCAGTAAGAGTGAGAACTGGACCAGTGAGTTCACTGTGTGCTGCTGTGTGGGAGACTAATGGGTCACAGTTTGCAGGAGAAGGCAGTCAGCGCGCTTGCTCTGGCTTGGTCTGGTTAACCAGTCAAAGCTGACTCCTGGACTCGTGCTGCCCCTCCACACTGAAATGAAAATACTAATTTGTGGGTATTTTAATGTGCACTATAAAGATGATAAAAGAAATGGTGAACAGAGGACAGATTTGTCCACTTCTGGCTGTGGAATGTTTTTTCTGTGAGGTTTATGGTAGGTCTCCATCTTCTGTTTTCTTTTCTTGCAGTTCATATATGTAAACCAGTCTTTTGCTCCATCTCCAGACCAAGAAGTTGGGACCCTCTATGAGGTGACTTTTTTTTTAAATATCCTTTCCAAATGTGCTAAGCAAAATTTGTCAGTACAGTTCTAGCACTTGAAATCTTGTAATGCTGGTAATATCTTGCATTTAATGTAACATAGTTGATAGTCTTCACAGATCTGTCTGTGTTTTGAAGAGGCATGACTTCATGCAGTCTCTGGAAGTGCATTCCTCCACATGCAGTATATTGTTATGCCTCCCATTATGATGGAGAGCTGTGTTGTTATTAATGGTGTTTCAGGGCACAGTTACCTGTTGGGGTGCTTTTTTATTTGTGTTCCTGCATGTATACGATAGCCCATGAATAACCTGATGGCTCTTGGTTTGTTTTTTCTTGCAGTGTTTTGGAAGCGATGGCAAACTGGTTCTGCATTATTGCAAAACCCAGGCATGGGGATGAATGACAAGCAATACAGTTGCTTGGGTGTTGTCTTCAAAGGTGGCGAAGGGACAAGCTTTCTTAAAATTAACCTGTGAATACGCGGAAAGAAGGATTTTTGCATTTCTGCTTATGACTGTACATTTATAAAAATGATGCAGATGAATGACATAGAAGAAGAGCTATTTAGGCTATCTGATCATGTAGCTTTTTTCTTATGTGCACATGAGGTACAGGAAAATGAAAAACTATTTGCCAGCTGTAGAGCAGAGCCAGCTCTCTTGCTGCTGAGGTTTCAGTTGCTGTACCTGAAGGGAAACTACTTCTTAGTTGTCTTGAGCACTGGACAGCTCTGTCACTACATGCTGTACTGAAGATAAACGTTCCTTTTCATTAAAAGGGATATTTATTGTACACGAAGCCTGGGGTTCAGTTTACTTCTAACATGTTATACATCTGTTATGTGCATTGTATTCTTTGTGAAGTCTTCATTTTGAACTTGCATTATCTTACATAATTTCAAGACAGTATTTTGGTTATTTTTTTCTTATAATTCATGTATAGGTATTGGTATATAACCCAATTACTTCACTCTGTGCCTTCATCGTGTTTATAGTCTTAAGTCTGTCATTTATATGGCACAGCATGATGATGCACCTCAGAAATACTTTCTTCCCACCCTAGTTGTGCAGTGATTTGTTGAAAGCTGAACACTTCATCACTTGCTGAGATATTTCTTCTGGCACTGTTTAAAGACTGCTGTTGTGACCTGAGTGATACAACTAGCTGTGGCATCCTCAGTTAGTGAAGAAGTAAACACAAGGTGCTAAAAACCTACTCTATATTTTCTTTTTGGCTGCTATTATTTTCCCATTTCACCAGCTGCATGTTCCTTCAGCAAAATAGAACGAGTTTATATCCTTTTGCTAAGTCATAACTTAATGAAGAGGGGTTTTTTTTTCATCCTGGGAGGGGGCCTTGGTGCATTGATGAGGATACTGACCTTTGCTTTTATTTATTGGCAGGTTTGGGGGATGTTTTTTGTGAGGTTTTTTTTCCCTTTATCAGTTATACAATCTTTTATGTTTGTTTAAGCTGAAATAAATTAAATGTTTGCTGTCTGCTTGCAGAGTGTTCTTACGCTGGATGACAGTTTTAGTCCCCTGGCATAATCCATTTCTTCAGCCTGTTCTAGTTTAAAGCACACTTGTATGATACTCTGGAGCCATTTGTTGCTGTTTCTTATATAAATAGCTTTTATGTGGTCTCTGCAACCTATGTCTCGGGTTGTTTCCACCCTTAGAGAGCTTCAGGAGAACTAATATTCAGCTTAACTTACTGATGTCGGTGCAGTTTTCGTGCAGCCTGCACATCATGAGTTGCACAGTAACACAGGCACGTGCCCTGAGAGCTTGCTGTCTGAATAGCTTGATATATTTTATAATTTTTTTAAGTGGAAAAACCTGGACTCACTGGATTAAGCTAAAAAGGCAGAACTGGTTGTAAGCTTAAATGCTTTAAATAATCCAAACTTTTGCCTAATCAGTACTCTTGATCTTGTGAATCTTTGTATAAGAAAAACTACTGCAGAGGTAGGTAAGTGCTTTGATTCTGTTTTCTTGAGACAATTGCTGGCACAGTTACTGTGAGGCCAGGGTGTCCTTGCACTACCACTAGAGGGTACACAAGGACAAAATTATTTGCATAGTCTTTCCTAGATATTTTTTGATCTTTGTTTTTAGTATTTCCACTTTGCCAGCCTTACAAATATAAGTAGTTTGTTCTGCAGTGTGGCAGTACGTTTGCCTAAGATAAGCCAGTAGTCTGGCTCTCTTTAAAGAATGTTCCATTGGTGCCTCTCCCCTCATTTTATCTTAACAAATGAAACCACTCATATTCTGCAAATGTACTCTTCAGAAGTGATGCGAGAAGGTTGGTCTGTGTGTCTGTCTGTGTGTATGCGTGTTTTTTGGAGAGGTTGTGTTTTGGTTTGGGATTTTTTGAAAGAGAACAAATAAAAGTCTGCTAGGATCTCGAGGTGAACTGGGACTGTTGGTCATTATGTCTTGCCAGCTCATGGTCGAAGGTTGTCCTGCATGTTGAATCTCTAGATAATTTTTACTCTCTGGAGTTGAAACAAAACAACAAAAAATGTTTGCCTCAATCCCTTCAAAGACAATAGACAAAACTCACAGTAAAGGTTTGGATTTCTTTTATTCACCACATGCATTGAACTTCAGTTGGTTACTCATGCAGATTTGAATTACTCCTTAAGATTCAGCTTGTTCCTTGAACAATATTTGTTTATTACTGTTTGCTCCAACATTTTTCTGCTCTTAAGTTTTACTCCAACTCCAACTAATTATTTCTTGGTCCTTGGTTTCCAGTATACAGTGACTACTCACCTGATCCTGCTCTTGCTTTCTGTTTTCCAGATGTTCTAAGTGGTTGCCTTTATTCTGTTCCTTTCCTTTTAATGACCACCAGGTCCAATTCTACTGAGTTTCCCTTCTTCTGTACCTTTTTTACAGAGAGAGTCCTCCCTCTTGCCACTTTTCCTTGTAGTTTTCTATCTTTTTGAATCTCATATTTTAAAAAGTGACAGTTATACCATCTGAAATCAGAGGTGATCCTGAAATGCTTTAAAGTGTATGTACTTACCATTTTAAAAAGGTTAATTCCAGTAAAGTGGAAATATTAGAAGTTTAAGTAGAATATGAAGTATGTTTTCTGTATTCAATATGCCTTGAAAAAGTGTCAACTGTATAGCTTAAGTGCCTTCAGTTGCCACAGTGGGAGGAAGAAAGTATAATTAAAGTAAGGGTTGACTTTTTGAGTGAGTCTGAGAGAGCAGTACAAAACAAAACCCTGTATACTTACTTAGAACAGTGTTGTGTTCCACCTAAAGACGCTACAGTATCGAGCTTCCAATATTTGTAATATAATTTAAACACTTGATTTTATGTAATTGAGTTGACAGAATAGGCAGATTGGAAAATATCACTGAATAAACTAACTTTTAAATATTGAGAAATAAGTAGTGGAAAATTATTTTACTGATTTTTGAAAGACAGTGCTTCACAATGTCATGATGCTAAAAAATAAGTGCTATGCAAAACTCAGTTATCCTGTTTCCAAGGTAACAATCACCATGTTCAAGCCCTCTGAACTGGGACGCGTTATTTATCTTTATTATTCAGGTACTGGTTTAGAGACTAGCATTAATGATAAATTTCTAATTTGTGTCTTGTTAAAAGCACATGGAAAACATGAAGGAGCAAATTTAAACTAAGTTGGTTTGAGAGTGAAATGCTGAAACACACAGTCACGATGCCTATGTGCAAATTGAGCAAATGTCATCTTTTAAGCCTTGAAGAATTATTGCTAAGGTATTAGCAGAGAATGTGTCTATTAATTATCCCCACAACGTAATCTTGAATGTAATGATCTACAATAAAATCAAGGTGGGGAGAATCCACCTCAACTCAGAACAGCTTTTGTTTATCTATGGCTGCTGTTCACGCTCATTTGGCAGATCAATTCCTGCTTTTAGTGGCACAAGCTTTTGGCTTACGCTATTCTTGACTGTCCTGAACTCTTAATTACTTTTCAGGGACATTGTTCAAAGGTTAATCAAGGCATTATCGTACAACATCTTCATACTTTGAGATGAGACAAAAAAGGGGAAAAAATGCCTTTAATTCTGTGTTTTTCATTATTATTATAACTCTATTACAAGCTTGTATAAAATACAGTGTGTCTTGAAAAACAAAAAGTCTTGGCGTTCAGCCTTTTCAGCCTTGTTTTGTAGTAGATCATCAAGAGAACAAAAACATTTGACAAGAAGGCATATCAAATGTTTGTTCTTATTTGTGGAGATCACGCTTCAGCTTTGCTAGCATTGTATTTGATATGCTCCCAAGACTAAATATCATAAAGTTCTACATATTTTTCTTTCCCCTACTTTGCACTTGCTTCAGTTGCCATAATGCCATGACATGTTAGGTGCAATTCACTGCATTTTAGTCAAATAAACTTCTGGCTTGATGTCAAAATACCTAGAGAGACGAAGACTCATTTAGAGGTTGTTTCATCCTAAAATAGGTGGTTAAGAAAGGTTGAATGAATCACATTATTGACTAAAGAGAGACCAAAATAAGTACGTTAAAAGTTTCACATTAAGCCAGTCACACCTCAGTAGTGGCAGAAAATCTCCCAGGTCGCTTTAGATCAGTGGTTATTTGGTGGAACAGTTGCTGGCACATATTTCAGCCTGTGTGCAGTTCAGGAGTTAGCAAGGTACTGTTTCTAGTGGGCACTTCAGGCGTGACCAGCCTGGTCTGGATGTTGAAAAGTAAATAATGTGGTTGCAACCTGTTCTTTGCTAGCTGGTGTCTGTGCCAGAGGGAAGTCCTTGGGATATTTGTTAATAGGTGCACAGTCCCAGTTTCTGGTGAGATTTGATAACTTGTAGGCATATGGAGAAGAATTAAACTCTGGGGAGGAGAGAAACACTGTCCCTCTTCAGGAGCAATCTTGGAGCTTCTTATAAGTGGTGTTCTGGCTTTCCCTCCATGTAGTCATCACACATATGCTTGCTCTAAATGGCTACCAATAGCTGGATTCTGCAACATTTTTGTTAAGGTTGCAAATTGTAGATGATGAGGAAATAGTACCCTTACATCTCAATTCACTCGTACCTTTTCTTGTTAGAAGTAGACAACAGACGTTAATTAGTAAGATTTAGGAAAAAGTACAGGACTCGTGTGTCCTTGCTCTACCTTCTCATGGAATGAAAATTATTTATACATATTATTTAAATACTCAATTGGACTGAGTTAATATAGTGTTAAAATATAATTGCAGAGAGGGCTTTAGCATTTAATATAAAAGAAGAGGTTCAGGTTACACGTTCCAGTTGCAAAAAATCAATACATGATGTTAAAGCAGGCAAAAATGTCTTTCCCTCAAACCCAGTTCGGTAATAGAAATAATAACAGCTCTTGGGAACTAGAACACACTAAGAGCTCTTCAGCTCTGAAACAGGAAACCTCAAAGAAGAGAAAGGTTCCAAACAGAAAACTACGCAGTAAATACTGTCTGTGGAGAGAAGACTAGCCAGCACTTCAGCTCTCTTATGTAAATAGCACAAAGTGCAATAAATGGAAGCCTATTTTGAAGAGTTTTTCTCACAGAGAGGAATGTCAATATTTTATATTTCATTTATAACACACACATAGTGTACTAACTGCCCACCAAAAGTGGATCAAACTGATTCTTTCAAGAGGGCTTTCTGTGCTGTGTAGTTTTAATGCCTCACAGCTTTTCAGTGCAGTGTATTTTCTTCCTTCAGCAGCACACACGCAGTTTAGTAGTTGTTAGTATTTTCAATGTATACAATGACTCACTATGTGATGCCTTTGTTTCACTTATTGATTACTGTATTCTGCAGTCTGAAGATGTTTCACTACATGTTCTATATTTGATACCATTTGTTCTTGGACTGTTTTTGTGAATCACTGTGCATGCAGCAGTTTCTGCTGTGAAATCTGTTCTGTGCTGAGGGATCGGTGTCATTTCCCAGGTTGTATGACTGAGGAATAGCTGCAGCACTGTTCTGCAGCCCCAGATGGATGTAGGGCCCCTAATCATGTAGCTTCATCTTCGAGATCAAAGTTTGGGAATTGCTGTTTTAGATGGTGCCTTGCTTGCAAATAGCAATCTGAGTGACGTTGGCAACAAACATTTACTTATGTTTCTTCCTGATTATAACCTGAAAGGTCTCTTCTGTGCAATTGGTATCCTTCCAAGGGTTCAAAGACCTTCATGTGGAAAGGGACAGAACTCTAGGTGTCACAGACTGAGGCACACCAGGTTTTCAGATGCAGGACGCAGTCCTTAAATCATAAAAAGTTTCAAGCAAAAGGCAGTAACCCTTCTGTTGTGCTCTGGGACTCCACAACCTAATGTTGTTATTTCAGCAAGGTGAGTCTCCTTGGTGCAAATTATTAACCTTTTATCTGTATCAAAATATTCTTTTCTCTTAAGCCTCCTCAGAGAGGAATTGCCATTGAGTTGTGTAGCCCCCAAATTTGCTCTGTAGCTGCAGATCCAGATTTTCTCATAGAAAATCCCTGTCTACAAACATAGAGAGGCTTATTTGAACAGAGACTTCATACCATCAAGTGAGAGGGTGAAAGTTGGAGTAACTGGAGGAGTAGATATAAATGCTCATTATGAGTTTGAAGTGCTATTATTTATCTGGGCTAACAGACTAAAGAGACACAGTATAGGTGTTTTCCACAGCAGTCTGAAGATTCAGACACCTTGGATCGCACTTTTCAACTTACCCACAATTTTTATTTGGAATGACAAGATACTTCACAAAGTCTTCAATCTACGCATTCAGGCCCAATGTTGAGAATTGTCTAACACTGGAGTTCATTAGTTCAATCAATCTTAATTGAAGATTTTACTGAATCAATCAGGTGGAAAACCCCATGAGCTCTACCCCAATAAGAGATGTGGTGCCAATATATGCTCGGGAACTTTAAGCTGTTACGTCTCTCTTGGATTTAGACCTCAGGTCCAATGATTGCATGAAGTGCTTACACCTCTCTTCTGGATAATAGTTGAGATTTTGTCTGTAAAGGAGTGTTTCCATAGTAAAAGCCCAAAATTCTGTTTTCCAAGACAAGGTTTTAACTGTCAGGGTATCATCTGGAAGGGTTTATTGGTTTACTCTCTGCCTCTCAATGAAGTCATGTCATCAAGAATGGAAGAATGATTCACTTCCTATACAAACCCTCTGAGATGCTGTGTTTTTCACAAGGGGTACATAATGTGAAATACAGGACAAGACCGTAGACCTTTGCTCTGTCCCCAAAGCTACATGGTTGCTCTTTCTCTGTAGCCCCAGGAATGTATTTCCACTTTAGGGACTGTAGTATTGGAACACATGAGTATAAAGTACCCATGTGTCATCCTACAATTGTCACAACATGATGCAGATTCAGGAAAACCAAACGTGATTATGTTTCTCCTCCAAGAAACACCAAGGTGTGTCATTATTAAGCAAAGCTCAATAGTTCATTTATCAGAAAAACAAGATACGAGACCCTAATTACAGGAACTAGCAAATGTAATTCTTGCAGAATTACAGTTAATGGGGATATAGTACTAAAGTACTTGCTAATCAGGAAAAGCCAAGGACTGGCCGAACTTGTGCTACCCAAAGTCAAGGTGAGACACCTGATGTATGAGGCATGTTGGTACAGTAGAATTCTCACCACAAATGATTGTTTCTGTGTTTTTGTAACCTTCATTGATGTGTGACTATCCATGATACCTTTACTGGCGTGCAGTCCATCTCCTGAGGAACTGAACAACACCTGCAGTGTTGCATCCTGCATTGTAAGATACCGAGGTGTAAACCTCTATTCCATTTGCCTCAACTTTGGGCTTATCATTCAAACAAGCTTTAAGTAATCACTCTTGAAAGGGACCTAAGCTTTTTGCCATAAAATTGAAAGTTACAACATCTCTTAACACTTGTTGGAGTAAAGCCTGCCACAGACTGAGTATTAGTCTATAATACAACATTTGAGAAATATGTGCAACACAATTTCTATGGGGTATAAAATTATGATTTTCAGAAGTGAAAAGGAATTGATAAAATGCTCTACATTTCTTTATAAGAAACAACTGAGAATGTGAAGACAGTTTCCCATGCTGTGAGGATTACAATGCTCTCTTTTCTTATTTTTAATTTTCCAGTGACAATGCCCTCAGTGACTGAGGCTAGAAGCATTTAACTACTGTATTTGCACAAATCCTGGTGCCATGTCTGTCAATGGGGTATTACCAAAATCAGAAGCTGGAAAGTTTTAGATATTGTTCCTAGGGATTTTTGTGCAACCAAGTAATCAACTCCTATAGAAGACTTCAGGATCAACAAGTAATATTGAAAGGTTCAAAGTGAAACACTTACGAATAGGGGGAAATAAAAATATATGATCTCCTAGATAAATGTAAGTTTTTGGCAACCAAGGGATAAACTTTGTCAAATGGGAACAGCGGTATAGGTGAGCTATAATAAACAACAGCAGTTTGAAACTGTAATAAGTAGATCCAGCCCGATCCCTCAGTTGTAGCAGAGGAAGGTATAAAATGTCCTTTTGCTTTTACCAGCAGTATTTAAAGGTATCACTAATGATCCTATCAACATTGTGGCAATATAATCAAAGTTCTGAGGTTTCTGGGATTAACAGTAGAAGCATAATTCAATTTTTTCTGGATTTAAATATCAGAACATCACCATGCACATAGGTGAACAAATAAGGAGAGAAATATTCTAACTGCTAGAAAATCAGGGAATATCAGACTAAAAAAAAATGTTTGAAAGCTAATCTCACTGTTCATTTCACAACCCATTTTGGTGATCCTTACAACAACTTGTTCTTGTAAGATATTTTATTCCTTTAGGCAGTGTTTCTGCCACCCTCTAAAATAATGTGAATTCTGCCTTTGAAAAAAATGCCATAAGATGTTTCACACTACTTCTAACTCTGAGCAACCTCTAGAAGTTTTAATGGTGCCCCTATGGGAATACTAAAGAAAGTACTGAAATAAATGTTAGTTGCCCATACAATCTTTTGACACCAACCAATAGCTAGAATCGACATGAGGGAAATTTCATTAAGCAATAAGGCACTTGTTCTTAACTGTGAGATTGAACTTGCCAAGGGAGGTGAAGTGTTTGTCCATTACCTGTCGTTCTCCCAGGAAGACCGGATGTTTCGTTCATTAACCATGTTGGTAAAAGTGCATGGTAGTTTTAGTGACTTAAAAAATATCTTAGGATTGAGACACGCAGGAGATTTACACAAGACAGGTCCCAGTTAATAGTTATCTTTTGTAATTTTTGTAGTATGGACTAGTGTTTTCAGCTGTATAGTTAAATCATAGTGCAATTTATTAGCTTTAATTTTGAATATGAAACTTGGAACTTAATTAAATTATGAAGTTCCAAGCCAGTGATTTAAAGATACTGCCAATAATTGGGAGGAGTTAACTGATGGGTGGACTTGGCAAGTAATTTTTGGGGTGATATCTGCCCAGTGCCCCTAAAGACTCCCTTGAAATATGCACAGAAGGTGCAAGGAATGACTTGGTATTTATTATAACTACAAGTAAATATGTGATTACATGCTTGATGAATAATGTATGGCTTTATGAAACTTCTGTGTCTGAATGAAGGCAACTAACCCCTTAAGGTGCACTTGATTTCAGGAAAACTTCCAAGCACCCAGGATTTGCACAAACCTGAATAAAACTATGTCTCTCTCATTGAAGTAGTTACTGGCTTATTGCACACTAAGTAATGGATCCCCATTTTGGACAACAACCACACAACAGCTGTTGGTATCAGTGCCAGGATATCTTCATTGCATTTCAGAGATTCAGGATGGTCTTAGGTTCTTTCAGACCTGAAAAAGCCTTCTTGAAATCATCAGAGTTCTCACAGACACACACACAAGTACAAGTTTTTTAAAAAGTAGAGATAAGGTTGGGTCTATTTTCTATCTGCCAGGAGAGGCTTTGCACTGTCAATGTACCTCTCCAGTGCATTCATTTGTAGTTCAGTCCAATGCACTGGATCCCAGCCTCCTTTTACAGAATTACAGAGTGACCTGAGTTGGAAGGGTTATTGAATCCAACAACTCCTGTCCCTGCATGGGATAACCTCAACATTCATAGCATCTGTCTGAGGGTGTTGGCCAAATGATTCTGGAATATTGTCAGGTTTGGTGCCGTGACTGCTTTCCTGAGGAAATGTTCCAGTGCTCCACCACCCTCTGGGTGAAGAACTTTTTCCTAATGTCCAACCTAACCCTTCCCTGACACATCTTGCTGCCATTCCCTTGGGTCCTATCATTGGTCACCGGAGTGAACAGCACCTGCTTCTCTTCCTCCCCTTATAAAGAAGCTGTAAATTGTGATGAGGTCCCCCCTCAGCCTCTTCTTCTCCAAGCTTAACAGACCAAGTGACTTCAGTTGCTCCTCATACAGCCTCCCCTCTAGACCCTTTACCAACCTCGTGGTCTCCTCTGGACACTCTCCAGTAGCTTTAGATTCTTTTTATACTTTTATACTTATATCCTTTTTATACTTTTAAGTCTATGGGAATATATTCCTGATTACAGCCAGAAAGTCATTCAGCCTCTTGAGTTGCAGCTACTTTATTAAGGGTGCTTCTTTTTCTCACAGCTACTTGATGCACATGTCAGGAAGAGAGACAAAGAAACAGACTCGCTAGAAATCCCTCAATATAACTATTACTAAGGGAAATAGCAAACTGTCAGTACCTTGAGCACTTTTTTAGCTTCAGAGCTACTGTAGCCCACACCATGAATCTGCTTACTTCCAGCCTCACAATCATAAGGAAGACCTAAACAGATGAAGAGGAAATATAAGGAAATTAGCAAAGATTCATCACCTTAAGGCTCCAATGCTGAAAAGATCCTTCCAGGATAGTGGGGAGGCGCAAATGGCCCCTTTTCCAGAGTATTATTGATAGTTTTTGATGGGCCTGTGCAGAAGGTTCTGGAACTGAGTTTGAGGGGGCTTATGGGGGCTCCGGGGTCCAAGGTATCACTCTGTTCCTGCTTTCCCTGCCAGCAAGTCTGCAGCATGAACTCTCTGGGCAGCAAGTGGAGCTGGGCTGCTGAGTGAGATAAGGTGTTGAAGGACACCGCCTCGTGTCTTAAGGCAGCCAAAAGGATTCGGTCTCTTACAGGAATGAAGGTGCCCATGTGGAGAGGTTTGGCAGGAAGAGCTGCATGGAGGCTGCTGCTGGGACAGATGCAGGGACAGCCACTTCTTGGCTTTGCCTTCTCTTCAGCAGGGATACCAGAGAGCCAAACTCCCGCCTGCCCACCCAAGGGATCAAAGCATTCCTTGCCTGTGTTCACTGAAAGAAATACAAAGCCAAGAGGCGGCTATGGCTGCATCTCTCCCAGCAGCAGTCTCCATGCAGCTCTCCCTCTCTCTGACAAGCCTGTGTGCATCTCCATCCCTGTAAGAGAGCGATTCTTTATGGCTGCCTTAAATCACTTGGTTTAGAATCACAGAATCACATAATGGTTTAAGTTAGAAAGGACCTTAAAGATCTGCCTTAAACCACCTCTTTTGGTTCCTGTAAACTATTTGTTTCTGGTGCCTTAATACAGTGTTGATACTGAGCAGAGACAGTGTCCTCCAATGGTCACATCTCCATCCCTGTAAGAGGCTGATTCCTTTGGACTGCCTTAAGCCCCTTGTTTTATAATCATAGAATCATAGGATGTTTTGGGTTGGAAGGAACCTTAAAGATCTGCCTTAGACCACTTGTTTTGGCTGCCTCAAAGCTCTGCCGCGACTGCAGCAGAGGCAGTGTCCTCCAGTGGTCGCATCTCCATCCCTGTAGGAGCCCGGTTCTTCTTGGTTGCCTTAACCCACCCGTGCGAGGCGCTGCCCCTGCAGGCGGCTCCGCCTGTCCCCGCCCGCCGTGTCGGTGTCCCCGGGGCCGGACACGGCTGCCCTCGGGCTCATAAAGGGAGAAGGAGGAGACTGGGAGGAGGTGGATGTATCGGCGATGGAGCAGCCCGTGGTGCAGACGGAGACGTGGAAGGCGCGCAGCCTGGAGGAACTGATCCGCATCCTTCATCGGGTGTTCACCGAGGACAAGGTCAGCGTGGAGGAGGTGCAGGCGCTGATGGAGTCGTACGAGAGCAACCCCGAGGAGTGGCTGCAGTACGCGAAGTTCGACCAGTTCAGGTACAAAACAACGCTGGGAACGGGGAGCATCCCTTTCCAACCCTCCCTCACCGTGCCCCGGGACCGCCAGGATGCAGGGAGGGAGACCCCCCCACACACCGGCAGCCACTCTCCCCGAGCAGCAAATCCCCCTTGGAATGGGGATGGTGGTGAAGAAGGAGAAGGGGGGGCGGGCGGGCAACTGTGTCCTGGGCTGCATCCAAAGCAGCGCGGCCAGCAGGGCGAGGGTGGGGATTCTCCCTCTTTACTCCGCTCTGGTGAGACCCCACCTGGAGTACTGTGTCCAGTTCTGGAGTCCCCTACATAAGAAGGACATGGACCTGTTGGAACGGGTTCAGAGGAGGCTACGAAGATGATCAAAGGGCTGGAGCACCTCCTGCTGTGAAGACAAGCTGAGAGAGTTGGGCTTGTTCAGCCTGGAGAAGGCAAGGCTCTGGCTACATGAAAGCTGGGGAGGGGCTCTTTACAAGGGCAGGTAGTGATAGGATAAGAGGGAATGGCTTTAAACTGGAAGGGGAAAGATTTACGTTGAACATTTGGAAGAAATTCTTCACGATGAGAGTGGCAAGGTACTGGCACAGGTTGCCCAGAGAAGCTGTGGCTGCCCCATTCCTGGAGATGTTCAAGGCCAGGTTGGATGGGGCCTTGAGCAGCCTGATCCAGTGGGAGGTGTCCCTGCCCGTAGCAGGGGGGTTGGAACTGGATGGACTTTAAGTTCCTTCCATCCCAAACCATTCTATGATTCTGTGACACATTGACCGTGATGTGGGGCCGGGCAGGGGTGGGAAGCAGGTGGGGTGGCAGCAGCCAATGGTGGCACCAGCAGGCATGGGCAAGCAGATGCCCCGCACCTGGTAAATAGAGGTTTCCTGGCTGCCATCCTGTGGGCTGGTGCCCAGGTGTCCCCCTAGTGCCATTGTCCCAGCCGTACTGGCCCACAGGATGGCAACTGGGGGACTGCCAGGTTTTGTGTCGATAGAGGAGTCCGTGCACATAATTCCCAGTTTTTCTGGTGGGTCAGGAGCCATCTGTCTCACAGCGCTTCAGTCCTGTCCATCTCTGTACAGGCCGAGGCTTTCCTGGTGGGTCAGGAACTGTCTGCCCCCAACAATTCAGTCCTGTCCAACTCCAAGCTAGTGCAAGGTCAAGGCTTTCCTGGTGGGTTGGGAGCTGTCTGATCCCCATGCTCAGTCCCATCCATGTCTGGGATAGTGCTGGTCAAGGCTTTTGCTGCTTGCCAGAGGAAGGAGAATGCTTGTTAGGGTTTTTAATCACCTCTGTTTTGCTAACAACTCATATTTATTGGTTGTTTCCTAGTCTTAAATTTCAATATAAGTACTTTTTATTTGAGTCCTTGGTCTTAGGTTCTTTCTTTAAAATGTCTGCTTGAAATCATCACAGTTCTCACACATACAAGCGCAACTTTTTAAAAAAGTAGAAATAAGATTATGTCTGCCCAAACAAAAAAAACACCAAACCCAAACCCCAGAACTTTTCCTTTTCATCTTGCTATTGTGAAAGCATCACTCCATCTTGGCTTTTTTTGGTTTTAGCCTCCTTTCACATCACATTGACTGTCCTCCATTCAGAACAAATCACAACATTTCTAATAGAACACAGGAAACTTAAGAATTAGAAAAACAAAGTGTGCTAACATTAGAAGTATGCATGGCAGCCCTTTTTTTTTTTTTTTTTGGCCAGCCAGACCTGCTCTACAGAAGTAACAGCACTTGAAAAGTTCAGTCAAATACCACCATTGATAACACACATTCTGACATCCTAGGAAAAATGTGTCTACCTAATATACACAGAAATTTTGGATGCACTGAGGGGCAGCATATAGATATAGAAATTATGCTTTGACAGTAATTCCTTATGAGCAACCTATCTTGATTAAAATAGAGGGGTCTTATGGGGAAATGAATTAAAAAACTTTCAGTTGACATCAGTGCACTTTCTTCATGACCCTGCTTCCATCTTTTAGGTGGAGAGGCATCCTGTCATTGACGTAAATACTTGCTTTACTTGGTAAAGTGTGAGTAGTCATGACTAAAGGTAAAACTGGGTAACTTGCACCGTTATAGCTAGAAGGACCAGCACCAGATCAGAAGAGCCCCACTGTAGAAAGTACTGGATGGAACAAAATCCCAGTCCCTTCTCTCTGCTTTTCAGTAGGATGAAAAGAGTGGCAGCTTGGAGGAGGCTTGCCAGTAGGGTACAAAGAAACAAACATAAGCTGCTGCTATTAGAGATGCTTTCAAACCCTGAGAGCAAATCACAATGTACAACACACATATTGATAAAAAGCTTTTAGGAGCAAGCTTATTCTGTGCCACCTATAAGTTAGCACCTCAAAAATCCTTTTAAGAAATCTTGCTATGATAACTTTGTTTAGAAGTTGATGCTGGCAGATATTGTCCCACAGGTGTTTTATCCACATGTGAATGCTACAGTGCAGGACATAGAACCTTCAGGAACAGAGTAGGAGAACCATGTACGTAAAGCCTGATATTTCTTTGGTTTTTTGGCTTGGTACAAATGAGTGCTGCGTAGCAGAAGGAAAGCCAAGAATAACTGAAAAGGAGCTACAGAAGAATGTAACTATGTATTTTTCTTTTTTCATTGCAGTCTTCTGTTTCTAATTATAAGCCAGCTGCTGAAGTGACTTCATTCAATAACTATTTTGATTTGATCGTGTCTACCACATTAGTCGCAGGCTTGCATTTCCCAAACTCCTATCAACTTATGTAATTCAAAAGCAAAATGATTATAAAATATTAAGTATGTCATATTTTTTTCTACCCAGAGAAAGATTTCTTACCAAAATAAGCTTAAAAATACAATTTCATTTTTTGAATGAACACTTGGCTTTCAAGAAAAAGGAGGAAAAGGATTTTTATGTTACAACCTTCCTCCATAAACGTTTGTATAATTCCATCTTTTATAGGCACATTGGTATACAGTAAAAAGCAAATACTTTGTATTTCAGGTATACGAGAAATCTTGTGGACAATGGAAATGGAAAGTTCAACTTGATGATCTTGTGCTGGGGTGAAGGGCATGGCAGGTTCGTATTCAAATACTATAGTTTCAGCAAACAGTTATAAAGACGCTCTATCTTTCTTTGTCATACAAAACCACACAGATAATCAGCCCTGTGTAAGCTATCAGAAAGTGCCTGTAAGCTAAGTGGTGCAGAGCTCCTATTGATGTATTGGTCCTGAATATTTGCTATACCTTTTGCAAGTTTGCACCTCATAGATGTATTTAGAGCACTCTTTAAATATGCTCTGTTTTTCTATCAAATCTAGTCTTCATTTCTGTCAGAGGAAGTTTTTAGTCCCAGAGATAGAGTGGGTCTGAAGGGCAGGACAGGTTGAACAGACCCTATTCAACCTCTCCCCTACAACAGACCTACCCAACTTGTGGCTGCAGAAGCAGGACTTTATGCAGGTTAAATAGTCTTTGTTCTCTCATGGTGTTTAAGTCCTGCCTCTGTGACAAGATGAGAAAAGTAAGTTTGGGCTGGGACTGCTGTCAGGAGGAAGCCACTTTCTAGGACCACATGGCTTTCTTTAGGTTCACACACACCATCTCCTTGCTCAAAAAGGACCACACTGCTGATGAGGCCTCCAGAGCTGTATACACAGACTGTGTTGTGTAGTCCTACAAATGTGAGTGCAGGATCTGTCCCTTGAAGAGCTAAACCAAAATATGGAATAACAAAACTTGCAGGTTTTGACTGATTATTCTCACTTATAAACAGAAACCCTAGGGAGATGTCAGAGCCTTTTTTTTGTTTGTTTTACAGCATGCAATTGAATATTTACAATATTCTCTTGGGAATGCCGTGACATTATGGTGAGAGGGATACGGGAACCAAGCCCACCACCTCTACTCCTTCCTGGCTATTTCTACAAAGCCTGTAATTTATGTCAAACTGTGTTTGAATTGGATGAGCATTTGCTAGAGCTAGACTGAGACCACAGTTGTTTTTCCTTCCTACTTGAGGAGGATCACATTGTTCTCATGGATTGTAGAAGGAGTGTGACAACGTGGCATTTGTGAACTGTTCTGTGCCTGAAGCAAGCTCTGTTCTCTTGGCATCTCAGCTAGTAAGAAACCCTGACATTTGTTTACTGAAGACATTAATGTGCAAGTACCAAGTTTTTGATTGAAACTCATTAGGACTGTACGTCCAGGAGGGTTGAATTCCACCTTCTCCCTCACCCCTGATGAGTAGAGAACTCTCCCTTTGTCCTAATCCCGTTGACTTTTGTAACAGTCTATTTAAAAAAAAAAAATGAAACCAAAACTAAGTTACATATCTAGTTATATGTGTCCAAATGTAGAAATTGAAATATGCACTGGAGCAAGGAGACAGATCTAGCAAGCTAACAAATCATACCACATCCTGCTGCTTTTTTCATGTTATGCCAAACCAGTGAAATAAACAGCTTACTGTAGCTGGTTGTATTTAGTACTATCAGAATGAGAGGTACAACATTTTTTTTCTTCTACAAATGGCTGTGCACCCAGGCAATAAAGAAAGCATAGACACTATGCAGAAGTAGCTCATTTACCCTATGTTTTGGGTGCAAGCACGAATAACATCCATAAATTACAGGTGTACCTGCAAGTTTGTATCAGCTTCTGCCTGGAGTCACTGTGGAAAGCATCATTTTGTTTCTTGATCCACAAGAGTTTTGGTGTTTTGAAGATTTTTTCTGTCCTCCTCCCTCTGCCAGACTTCCTTTGTATTCTTCCATGGCAAAATCAAAGGTTGATTGATATCTGACTCTTCTCCAAGTCCTGCTATATGTGAGCTTATCCTGATACATTTCTGAGGTAGCAATTTTAAGTAGGGATACCTTAGTGACTGCGAATCCTTTTTTCCTAATGTGCAATGATTATGTTCAGATACAACGTGCTATGCCTCTGTCCTGTTCACTGTACATCACACTGAGTCTGGTTATTCTTTTTGCATATATAGCAGCATCCATGATCACACTGACTCCCACTGCTTTATGAAGATCCTCCAGGGAAACCTAAAGGAGACTCTGTTTGAATGGCCTGAGAAAAAAGGGAATGGTGAAATGACTAAGAAATCGGAACGGGTTTTGAGGGAAAATCAATGTGCCTACATTAATGGTAAGCTATTAAGCCTGTTTTGACAACTACCCATTCATGAGTATTATTTCTAACTGAAGAGTTCATCTGTTCCCTAGCCTCCTACCTTTTAACATTATAATACTAACGGCTTTATGCACAGTTTACCCCAGCTGGAGGATTTTGGACTAAGCCAGGGTGCTCTGCAGCCCTCTGTTGAAGATGTACCACATTAAGTGAAAATGAAAAATCCATAGGGTAGGAAATGCAAGAGGAGCTTGACCCATCTGCTGATGCTTCCATGCCAGGAACGTGGGTTCTCCAACACGGTCAGGTTTTTCTGCCTGTGTCATTCTTTACCATGCAAGCAATTCCGCCTTGTGTGCATCTGATCCAAAGCTTCCTTGGTTGTTTTTAACAAACAGTTCTCTGAGACAGTTTGGCTCTGCCAAGTTTCGTAACAGGTGCTTTGGTTTAAAAGAAACAGGTAAATAATAATAAATAAATAAATAACAAATAGAAGGAAAACACTGACAGTGTGGTGATTGTCCTAATTACTTCAATAGTGAGAGACCTTCATGTTTCTTTTGTGTGCTTCTTGGTCGCTCTTGTACTTTATTTTGTTAGAAACCACTAAACTGAGTTTCTTCAAGTCTAGGATTACATGAGCACAGTTTTAGGAGTTTTTCCACTGTGTCCTCTATTTAGATGAACCATGTTAAAGACACTTAAGGCTTACGTTCCAAACGTGTCAGTGTTAAGAGTGTGCTCATAATTCTCAGGATATCATGCCTATGTTGCACAATACAGGTCTAGGTATTATATAACACATTAATTCAAGTACAAAGGCCTGAGCTGTTTCTACAGCAGGGTCATAAATTTAAATTCAAGGTCTCTTATAAGTAATTAAAAAAAATCACTTTAGTGTAGAATGGAAATGGTTTGTTTTGTGGATGTGGTGCTACTTCATTCCTCTTCTTGATTTTTACTCCACCATTGAAAAAAGTGCCATTAGTTTATTAGTAATCACACAACAGACAGTGCCTTGTTCCGTTACGTGTTCAATTATGCTTGCTGTTCAGTTAAGGTTGGAAGTACTCCAGTCACTACTAATTTGTCATGTTAGTTTAAAGAGCAGACAAATGAAAAGCTTGTTCTTCAAACTAATAAATTGGAAGTATTAATTAGGAAGCAGATGTCTGCAGTAGAAGACAATTATATCTTTGTCTGTAAGTCCATGCTCCACATACACATATCTCGCCTTTAATGTGACTGGTATCCTTGTTACTCGGCTGAGAATTAGAAAAACAGAAACTCTTTTCCTGTAAAATATCTGGCTAATTTTTAGAAACACAATCCTAACCTTCCTACTTCTGGAGCATTTGTATCAATAGGATCTCTTAGGAAAGTAAGTAACCAGCAAGTCCTTTGGGAATGATAACTAGAAAGTTACATGGCCTTCCTTAAGTTTCTTTGGATTTCTGTTTTAGCCTGCAGCAGATGATCCAAAAGTCACAGGAACTGTGGAAGGCAGTAAGGTATTTTGAATTAGCAGTGTATTTAGGAATTTGTGCTAGAGATCAACAGTCAAATTCCCTGTGCTGAGTTACTTGTTGCCACTAAAAATGCAGGCATGCCTAACCAGCTTGTTCGTGAGTTTTGGCTTAGAAAGCATTTTTCCAGGTATCTGAAATCTTATAAAGTCTTCCCACTAACACAACCTCTCATTTCATGCCCTTGCTGGTATAGACTCCATTGGCCTGCACCGTGTGGAGAACATCAGCCACACAGAGTCTGCAGTTAGCCTGCATTTGTACAGCCCTCCCTTTGACAGCTGTAACACCTTTGATCAGAGGACCGGACACAAGCACAAAGTCAAAATGACCTTCTACAGCCAGTTTGGAGAAAGGACTCCCTGTGTGAGTACAAGATACGACGCTCCCCACCTGACCCTGGGCTCTGAGCCCTCAGCCCCTGCCCTCTTGCCTGCACAGGACAGGACACTGATGCCCCAGGACAGGCAGAAGGTCCAGCAGCCCCACTTTTCCCAATCAAAGGCATCCCAATCAAGGACCAGCTAAAGCCTGTTTCCAGATACTACTCAATTTATCAATTTGCCCTTCCCTTGTGTGGAGTTCCTTGCTTTGTAGCTTGCCTCCCCCTTGTCAGCAGGAGATCAGTTCTGAGTAAAGAAGAGAATTAATGAGAATTTTGCTACTAGCTGAGTGTCTTCAGGCAGCAAATCATGGTAAACACAACCTAGTCAATGGAAAACTGTGGAGCAGCCACGCTGTTTTGGCCAAATTCAGTCATGTGTAACATTTCCTGCCTAAACTGTTCTGCCAAAAAGCATCATATTTCATGTCAGTTTTTTTAAACCTTCTAGCTTACTGTGAAGTAAAGAATTCTTCAATCAGGTTAATTTAACTCTTTAAAATTGAAACATTGACACAGAAAGACTTGCTCTGAGAGTAAGAATAGGCTGAGTGGCTGTTGTCAGCATTCCGGAGCAATGGCATGAGATTTTATTTGAACAGAAAGAAATCTTTAAGATTAGCTTTGGGACACCAAGCTAGGACATGTGGGAGAGTTTAATAGGGTTCCTTTGAGCACTCTTCCGTGCAATGGGAAACACAACAAGTTATACAGGGAGAAAAGAGAGACTCTTGATATTCAGCCACAGAACTTCAAAGACTGTTTGATTTTGTTTATTGACTAGTACTATATGAATTATTTCTTTGAAGCTTGTCACATTATGTGATTACAATTTTACCAAACAACTGAAACCCAAATTTTGACCTTCCTGAATTTGAAAGGTCCTTGAGAAAGTAAACTCAAATTCATCATTCAGATTTTAAAGGGAAATAAATATGGAAAATATTGAACAAAACTCATGTAAGAATTCAGTTTGCTTTCTTTTTAAGTGGTTATTAAATATCAAGCGTGAAAGATAACAAATGAGACTAGATGCTTTGTCTTTGACTATTTTCCTACTCTTAGTCTGTAACAGTGTTTGTACCTTTTTTGGGAAACTGGATCTGGCTTACAGGGGAGAAGTAAATCTTAATCACTGAGTCTCTTTCATGAATTCCTGTAAAAGGAATTCTGGTAAAGGGGAAAGTGGTGGAGATTCTGGGCCATCCAGCTGCCTGGAATGACTTCATGCTACAAAAACCTCAGTGAGGGTTTCTGGAAAGCTAACTGGAAAATTAAGCTTTCTTATGCCTACCAATTCTCAAAAGGATGTAGAAAACCAGAGATATAAGAACACCAAGGGAGTTATGTAAAGTATACTTGTATATCTTTCATGAGTGAGAATATCTGCCTACCTAAAGCACACGCAGTGCTTCTTCTTTTTTTAAATTTTTTTCTGAAGGTAAAACACACAGGTAAATCTTTACCGGCTTCTGGCTATGATGAAGTCTTAATTAATGAAATCTCCAGTAAATACATAAGTTATCTAGGCCCAATAATGAGAATAGCATGTAGTATGTCCGAAGACTTGTCTATGGAAGTAACTGTTTACACAGTTCAGGTATAAACCATGAGAATGCTGGTACAAAAGTTCAAGTGATTTTGTTTTGGATGTCACAGCACATCAGTTCCTGCTGCCAGGAATTTTGCTGGGGGAGGTGTGTTCTCTTTGCAGGCTGTCTTTCAAGTTCGACTTTCAAGCAGTTTCTGTCAAAATGAAGCAAAGCAGAGTATCAGGCCAAAAAGACAGGCTGAAGGAGGAAGCATTCCCTAACTGCCCCTTCTGCTGTGGACTTGCTCAGGTCACCCAGAGCCAGTGGATGGGGTAATTTTGCCAGGTGCATAACGCCCTCTGTAAACTCTGGCAAGAAGTACCGGTAATAAATACACTAGGTATTATAAGGTGTTTAGCTACACCAGGAATAAAGTCCCATGCTAAGAACATGAAGTAGGAGGTGACTGTTGTTTTCTTTGAAACAGCAACCTTTCCTCTTTCCTTTTAGGCAACAGCGGTGCCACAGGAGAACAACTGAGAAGCACACGCACGCGCTTGCATAAGACCTGCTGAATGTTTAACTGGGGACAGAAAAGTTGCATGGCTACGGCCATCAGCCAGCTATGTTCTAAACCTTGTACACAGAAGTACCCTAGGGCAGCTTCCAGGCCACCCACAGTTCCCTGGAGCCAGTGCCTGTTCTGGGACACTAAGCTAACTAGTGCCATAAACTACTTCAGAGGTTAGATGCCTTTTCTTAGGCTACTGTCAGAATTAAGTAGTTTGCTTTCTGATTCTAGCCTCCTTTTAATTCCACTTCTCATATCACACTGAGAATATCAGAAATAGGGGATTTAAACATCATCTGATACTACTTAATAGGTCTATGTGTATGTATACTCTCAATGTAATTAATAAGTATGTAAACTTCCAAGCTTCCGGTCACTTGTACCTATACAAGATATAATTAACAGCAGCTTTTTTTATTATTTTATTTTAATGCTGTAGGACATTTCAATAGTTTTGTGCATTTTTTACTGTTCATTTTTTACAATTGCGTTTGTCAGATCTTGTTTGAAAATGAAATGCTTCATGCACAATGATTTTTGAAACTGATTGGGTAGAGATTTGGGTTTTTAATAAGACTAATCGTGCTTAATTCAGATAATGTCTGGTTTCCAAAGTATTCTGTATAGCTACTGAAGAAGGTAACTGAAATAAAACTGGATTTGTGCACATTTTGAAGTTTTCAGCCTTTTTCTCCTGGTAACTAAAATATTCACCACACTTTACAAAAATCCACATTCTTCATGGACATCTAAGACTTTTCCATGCAGTACGCTATTAGCAAAGGCTTTAAAAAGTTGAAAGTATTTCAAACATGTGAGGAATCCTGATCCCGATTAAGTCAGTGGGAGCTGTGCCTTTCAGTTCACTAATGCTTAGTTTGATCCTCCAGATTTCGTTACAAGGAAAGAACCATCGTGAAAAAAGTTAACTCTAATTTATCATACCAAAATTAGCAAAGCTGTGCACACAGAGGCTATGCCATTCATTTAATGCAGCTACCAGGTAAGACACGTAGATGTTGTGCAGTAAGTCTCCTAGGTGACTGCTAGTTACTCAGGCATCAGTTTAAGTTTTAATAGTATTCTCTTCAGGTAAGTCATGCATTTCCCTCTGTATTAACAAGCCCAGAAAATATTCACTTTATGAGACCCTGTTTCCAAGGGTCAAATTACCAAAAAATGTGTGAGCACTGTAACAGCTTTTAATCACATCTAAACCCTTGCACTGCAATTACCCCTTGAGGGCCACTGGGAGAGCAGTATGAGCTTTGCAGTATTCTTTTATTTTTTTTAATTTTTCAGGAGGTCAGAAGAGTGAGAAGGAAAAAAATCATAGAATCATAGAATGGTTTGGGTTGGAGGGGACCTCACAGCTCATCCAGTTCCACCCCCCTGCCAAGGGCAGAGGCAACTCCCACCACACCAGGCTGCTGAAGGCCTTGAACACTTCCAGGAATGGGACATCCACAGCTTCCTTAGGCAATGTGTGCCAGTGCCTCCCAACCCTCATTGTGAAGAATTTCTTCCTAATGTCTAAAGTAAATCTTCCCCCTTCCAGTTTAAAGCCATTCACCCTCGTCCCATCACTCCAGGTCCTTGTAAAAAGTCCTTTCTCAGCTTTCCTGGAGCCCCTTTCAGTACTGGGAGGCTGCTCTAAGGTCCCCCCAGAACCTTGACTCCTCCAGGTTGAACAACCCCAAATCTCTCAGCCTGTCAAAAAAAGGAGGCATGGAAGAAGAAGGAAAAACAACAAAAAGATAAAGCAGGCCTAAAGGCAAAAGAACAGGGAGAAGCATTAGCAGTAAATGGGGACTGTCTATGTAAGGTGGACCTGGTGGCTGTGCCAAAAGGGAGTCAAGGGAATGTTCTAAAACTGGAAGAAGCATTAGGAGCAATGACAATCAGGAAAGGCATAAAGAATCCCCTGTGCTTTTCCTGGGCTCTACCATACTCCAGAGTTAATATGTTTCTTTCTCATTCACTATGAACCAATTCCTGAAAAATTCTTGTCAAGCAAGATGCTGGGGGTGAATCTTATTTTGGCATAGCTCAAGTTATTGTGAGAGTGTCACAGCATCAGAAATGAGTCGAGGCTGGCAGCCCAGCCACTGTGCTCATGGAGGGTCACCTAGGGGAGGTAGCTCAGGGCCACAGCCAGTTGGATTTTGAGTATCTCTAAGGATCGAAACATCACAGGGTCTCTGGGAAAACTCTTCCAGTGTTTCACAAAATTATAGAATCACAGAATGGTTTGGGTTTGACCATCCTCATGGTAAAAATGCCTTATATTTAGAGAAAATGCCTCGTGTTATAGTTTGCACTTGCCGCCTCTCGTCCTGCTCCCCCTTCTCATAGGATGTGAGCAGTTTTACTTAACTAACTTCAAATACAGCATATTTATCATGCTTTTGCTTACTAGGTAAAATTAAAGTACAAACCCAACAGCTCGTAAATGAGAGATTCAGTCAAGTCAGGGGAACTGCCATGATCAGAAAAACAGCCAGCAAGCACAGCAGCAATGGCAGCAGTTAGCTGCACAAAGACTCATTGATACAGAAGCTTAGGCAGTACTCCAGCACGCCAAACAAACACCTAGCAAGTGTGGCAGGAGAAATCTATGCAGAACAGGTAACAATGACCTACCCAAATTGTCCCAAACACTGTTTAGCTATGGTAAACACAGTATCTTACATTGCACAGAATACTAGAGGAATTTCAGTGTTTCAGAACGTGGTACTTACTCCCACCAGAAACATAAGGGGGTGGCCTTTTCAACACACAGGAAACCTTCAGAGAAATCATTAGTTGGGTCCAGAGTCCTTAGTACACATACCACAACCACCACCTTTGCTACTTCCTAAGCACTAGTGATGCAGCTTCTGCTGTGCATGGCACAAGCATAAAGCTAATACCTACTGAAAGCAAAATTTAACCAGTAAACATCAAGCACTATAATGAGAAATAGAGTCACACTTTAACTTACACAAATATGGTCACATAACCTGTGCTGGTTTAAAACACAGACAATAGCAACAACAAGATAGTATTTGCACATTATTATGGCTGAGCAGACAAGGTTTTGAACCTTCTAGCAGGTGAAAGTACTTGAGCTTTGGAGTAGAGCTAACTGGTCAGTTGATGAGGCAGCAGTAGGCTACACGGTAACAATTAGCTCTCATTGGACAACGAACAGATGTTTAGCATTTTGTATGCTTTCATCTGGGAAGTTGCCTTTAAAGAGAGTTTAACATTTACTTGGGTTACAGCTCAGTTCCCTAAGTGGTAGGAGATAGTGCCCTAAACCATTAATGCTACTAAAACATTCAGGCTGGCAACAGCAGGAGGAATTCAGTGTAATTGTGATTTGGTGTATTAACTAAGATTTCAGTGAACAAGATTCAACAGAAAGACATATGGAAGCAAAGTAATGCCAGGAGTGGAGTGAAGTGCAATATCTACACCAATTCAGCAAATTGCAAGGGTTTGGTCATTTTGTTGTTGGAGAATCATTATTAGAAATCTAGCAAGAGACATTTTTTATCAAATACATGTTTTACATGGGAAGGCTCCATAGCAAAGGGCACCTGAGAAGGTGTATGTCATGCCAGGGAAAAGCTAACAACAGGAACTCTTCCAGGAATGGAAATGCAATCCCTGTATGTGGCTGTGGCTGATGGGGACTAGATTCACGAAGCTCAGGACATGTGTTCTGGGGGTTTCCACTTATGTATAACCAGCAGGTGAGAAGCTCTTTTTCTTCCTGTGCTTAGGTGTGGGAGCTCTGAAGCTTCTAATAGGAATTGTTGCTGGGAGATGGTCCTTTGCTGTGTAAACAGAGTCTTAATGTACTTGTGGATAATTGAGCCTAGATTTACTTTCTGTCTTACTCACTGAAAAATCTAAGCATACGCAAATTAGTTCCATTTGTTATTTAAGCCTGGGTGACAGTCAACTCTGTTGACGTTTTAGCGTTACTCATCTTCTGTTGTTGATGTATAGAGGAACAATCAGAATCAAAATCCACCCTGCTTCCACAACAAAGGTTTTTCACTAAATCACGAAAACACAAGATGTGCTATTCACTAACTAATCCTTATAGTTGTTTTTTTTCCACACTCCTCTCATAGTGAAGGGAAAGCTGTGTTGCAAGAACACAACTTTCTCAAGGTCGAAAGAGATGACCTGACTACACTGACTGTTTGCAAAGACAAGCAGAACGACATGAAGCTCAGTACTTTTCAACCATACTATATATCCTGCTTTTGCCAGTTTAGCTCATGACTTTGTCTTTCTTACATGTTGGAGAGTCTCGTGTTCTAGGCATGGACAATAGTTCCAGCCTCCCTGACTGATAAAAGAAGCAAAGCCACCATAGACTAATTGTGCAGTTCTTCAAGACTAGTTCTGACCCTTGTAACTCATATGGGGCTTTGTTCAACAATTAGAACTAAAATCTTTGAATCCTGTGTGTACTTTACACTACATTGTATTTTTTTTCAGGGATGAATGACCCCCCAAACAGGGTCAGACAAACTCTTCTAACCCAGTTGATTATTTCTGCATGTTACACAGGGAAAGTTTTGATTATTTTTAATAAATAAAGAAACATCTTATGTCTTTTCCAGACCTGTTTCACCTTTGCTTTTACTCTCTAATTTGCTAAAACATTTGGTACAGAGAGATGAGTACATTATTTTCTCTTAAAGCCTAATTTCTTGACATTTGAGGTATCTCTTATTCCTTTCTCATTTATAGGTTCAAAGGAACACATAATGTCAAAATCAACTCTATTTGCACTTCATTTCCCAGCAGGAAAAAAAAATCCTTTTCTGAACTGCAAAGATAAAGTGCATATGCTGTTCATTGGCTCGTGCTTTGTCTTTTTTTTTTCATGCCCATCCTGCTCTTGGTTTTGGATTTATATTCTTCCAGGGCCCTGTGCTCTCCCAGGTTTAGTTTAGCTAGCTGGCTGACCTATGGCCTATGGTGGTGAAGAACATTTAAAAATGTTTAAAATATAATGATTAAATCTAAATTAACATATTTCTTCGGGGATGAAACTTAATTAGCCTGCTTCATTAATTCATAACCGTCAGGGAAATGGCTTAAGAAGATTGTGTGGCACATGCTACTCTGACCTGGCCAGTGTCCCTGTGATACGTGTGAATCACAAAGCTAACAAGAGGGAAAAAATCATTCCCTGACCAGGAAGCAAAACTTCTATTCCAAAAGACACGTACATCCTGTTCTCTGCTCCCACTCAGTGTTCAGGTTCAGACCCTCAGTGTCTCTGTTCTTCTCATTTCATGAATGTGAACTGTTTGATTTCCTTTGCAAGTCCGTGTCTCAGCAAGCCTGAGAGCAATGAACAGAAAAACAAATCTCCTTTCTCTCTCTCACTGAAAAAGAGACCCCTGCAACACTTCACCTGTTTGCAGTCAGCACTGTGATCAAATAAGCATGTTGAAAAATGCTTCTTCCATTGTTTCTATCTACAGGTGGCCACAAAACTTTGCTCTTAAGAGAAATGCAAAACAGCTGTGTGAGTGCTTGGTTTAAGTAATCCAATGATGTAGAAAGAAGGTTTTCCTCTCACAAATGCCTTTTGTATGGAGACTCTAATTCTGAGTGCTTTTGTTGAACATGAAACACTGGATAGTAAAGCTTTTCTGAGACCTCACCAGACTTTCCAGGTTTAGATCTCACCTGGAGTCCCATGTGCAGTTCTAGAGTCCTCAAGGAAGGCATGGATCCATCCAGAGGAGGCCACGAGGATGATCTGAGGCCTGGAGCACCTCCTGTACGAGGACAGGCTGAGAGAGTTGGGGTTGTTCAGCCTGGAGAAGAGAAGGCTCTGGGGAGACCTTAGAGCAACCTCCCAGTACTGAAAGGGGCTCCAGGAAAGCTGGGAAGAAGCTCTTAATCAGGGATTGCAGGGGTAGGATGAGGGGGAGCAGTTTTAAGCTGAAAGAGAGATTTAGATTACATATTTGGAAGAAATGGTTTCCTGTGACGGTGGGGAGGCCCTGGCCCAGGTTGGCCAGAGAAGTGGTGGTTGCCCCATCCCTGGAGATGTTCAAGCCCAGGTTGGATGGGGCTTGGAGCCCCCTGATCCAGTGGAAGATGTCCCTGCCCATGGCAGAGGGGTGGAACTGGATGGGCTTTAAGGTTCTTTCCAACCTAAACCATTCCATGATTCTCAAGCAGTGGGGGAGCACCTTTTCACTCATAAGTAACCGTATTCAGAGAGGGCCACAATTTGAAGTCTCAAGTTATAAATGTATCCAGAATTAAGCATTCAGTCCCAGTAATGGCTTAAAAGAAAAAACATTGTTTTTACTATCGTAAAACATTTTAAGTCAGTTGAGGACAGTATTTCTATTCCAATCTATGCTGAATAAAGATCTAGCCCAAAAAGGCAATAAGGCTTCCTCCAGCCTCTGAGTGTAAACAGGGCTATTTCGCACATTTCCTCTGAAGCAAGCTTTTACAAATACTGTTTCTCCCCCATGAATATCTTTGTCATGTCAGGAATCCAAGACCCATCAAAAAACTTAGTTGTGAGAAAGGAATAGCTATTTGCTAAAGGTCCAAGTGCTTCTCAGCAGGTTTTTTTTTACATTTTAGTGTAAGGTTCAAATCAGGGCTTCTATGACCAGACCTCAAATGAACTTGGTCTTAACAGTAGCAACAGACCCTCAGCATTTACTAAGTAGTTCTCTTATCTCCAGGGCTATTTCTGCTCCTCAGATTGACTGTTCTTATGTTTAGAACACATGTTTTCAGGGACATACTCTAAGTGAGTGATAAAATGGCACACCTCTCTGCTTTTGCACTTCGTTTCGTTGTTTCATTGCAACATAAACTCAGATTAAGGAGGTCCTTTCATTTGTAGTACCTCCTTTAGGGTTCTGATATCTTGGAAAAATAAAACCCTTGGGTTAAGGTTTATAGTTCGAATTCTGGCCCCTGATTTGTCGGCAGAAAGCGCTTGAAAGTCATCCGCACGCTCCCCAGACTTAGAATTTTTGTTAACACAGTGGTTAGGGCATTTTTAGAGCACTGCAGTATTCCAATTGTAACCTTTCTTAAACCAGGCAGGAAGAGTACTGAAGGCTCTCAATGAAAATGCAGCACAAAATGTGCAAGAGTGTAAATTATTGCTGTCTTCTTATAGGAGATGTGATATCACTAGTGTCATTCTTTTATGGACCATGGAAGTAGAATTTTGTTGGTATTAGAGAACTAGACTCTGATACTCCAAAGAGCTAAATTATGCCTAACTTGTATAGTCTCGGTTGCTGCAGCATCTGAGCACCTAAAAATATTTATTCGTACTGTATCAAGCCTATGGCAGGTGAGAAATTTTAATTTCTTTAATAATAAGGGAACTGAAGCACAGTGAAATTGGTGGCCTTCTGTCAGGCAGGGCAGATAGCTCTACAAAAATATTGCAAACCCTGTGGTAGTTTCCAATCCATATGGCTAGTCTGTTTTTCTGCTGCCTAAAAAACTATTATCTTGCACGGAGAGCTAAAATATAAGGAGAGTAAATGTTCTTACAGAGCAGCTATAATTCAGTAAACTTGTGCTTCTATTGTAAGACTAAAATGTTGAACTAAGACTTAGGAATATGAAATGCTCCTTTACAGGGTATGGCCACTCCTTAAGAAAATAACACTAGGTATTTTGTAGTAGTCTTTGACTCTGAAGTCACAATAATAACATTCAATAAAAGCATCTTTCATAATCAGAAAGTCCCAAACACTTGTGCAGATCTTTTCCATAGAGCTGAAAATGGTTCAAAACAAATGGAAAATTCTTTCCACAGACTCACACTAAAATAAGGGTGGGGCTTTGAAAACCAGTTAGTTCTACACAAAACAAGACCCACATATTGACTTGCCTTTGGAATTCCCTTATTTGCATCTGTGGTGCAGGTAGGAAGAGTATCCCAAGTAAATGAATTAGTTATGGAGTCACTGCAACATTAAATGCTTGCCTTAATTATAAACCATTTCTTTGAAACAGTTGCTTCTCTCTTTTGTTTAAATAGCTGTAAGGGATTTTCTCACTGTCACTTGAGAAAAAAAAAGTGATTGCAAATGGCTGCAGGTTCCCAGTGCCAATAGCCTGGGCTTGCAACCCCTTTGAAGAGCCACCTATACCATATGACAGAGATTCTGAAGCTCAGGCTTTGGTACAGGCTGCAGGCTCCATGGGATTAACTGTGTGAAGGCCTTTGTACAATTCAGTGAGGTTCACTCAGGACTAAGGCTCACCAGTGACCTAAAATGGACAGGCCTATAGTCGCTACCTCCAACTTTCAGTCTGCCCATCTGTTTTACAAATGTTGAAGCCTCATAGTAGGCTGAAGCTTCTTCTGATCCACCACAGTCTTCAGCTTTGCATATTAAGACACATTGCAATTCGTGCCAGATTTGTTAGATGCAGGGCAGTAAATCATCAGAGCTCATGGGGATATTTTGATGCTTTACCCAGCCAACTCATGGACAAGACAACTTAGAACTACAAGCAGTTGCTTTAATCCTCTACACAGACTCTTTAACCTTGTTGTTAAAGAAGCACAGTGGCCTGAAGAAGGTTCAGCTTGTGCTTTCTCATGGCCCTAACGAAAAGCAGCAGCGTGTCGAGTTGGCACACAGATACATCTACATACTACCCCACACTCTTGGTTCATGGAAGCGTTCCCATGTTCAAATGAATGGATTTTAAATAGCCATGCATGAAGAACCATGCAGTGAAGAAGGAAAGATTACGACCTTGGACGAAGAGATCCTACTGGCAGCAATCACAAGGTTCTAAGACCAGAGTTGCCAACACAAACCAGATTTCAAATTTTTTATAGAAGTCTTCAATCAACTCACAATATTCACTTCCTAAGATCCCATAAGATCTCCCCATATAAGCTTCCTTGAAGGCTCTGGGGAAAATATACCCTTAGAAAAGATCTGGAAATATTGATTGGTGAAAGGGCAATGACTTAGCAGTTAAAAGCAGTGCTGATTTCTCAATGTTATTGCTACCCATGTTATTGTGATGCAAATAGCTTATACCAAACATTAAGAGTGCTGAGAAGAGATTTATTTTTGTTTAGTAAGTACATGAAGTTCCTATTAAAGGCCAAAGTACATGGCCTTGTCTACAAGGGTGGGGACATCATGGGTTACAGGAGTCAGTATCGCCATCTCATTTGAATGAATCATGGGTATAACTGGACTTGTTCTTTTTTGCTGATTGATAGAGATCTGCTGCAGCACACTCACTGGATCACTGTTCTCATAAATGCTTTTGAGATTCTGCAGCTCTGTAGGCATTTCTCCCAAGCACATATTCCTTACTTGCTACCTGCACGTTTACACAGGCCAGCTGCCTTCTCAGGCTACTTCTCAGGTTCCTTCTGGGTTACCTTCTTAAGTTACCACTGGCTCTTACAGATTTGTCAGCAGTTTCCATGAACGTATACTTTGGGATCACATTTCTGGATGAGGCATAAGGAAGGTAACTGGCTTAGAGTTACCTTAGAGTAACGACGTGGCTTAGAGAAAATCATGATGGGGGGGTCTTTGTAACAGGATGAGCCTTGCAACTCATTCTTTTAATTCATAAATTAGTAAGAATAATGCCCTGGAGACAAAATAAAACATTACTTCTTCCCACAAACATCATTAGACTAACAGGTACAATTAAGAAAGATGGGCAATTTTCAGGTGCACATAAACTTTTCCTGCATGGAGACAATGGGCCCCGTTGGTTTCATTTCAGAAAAATAATATGTCTAAAATGGCAAACTTCTGTCGTACAGAAAGGTTCCTGATGGAGTAGGGATTCTTTTACTGAAGGTTAACATCAGCTTCACCTCTGCTCAGCCCTTCCAAAAGGCAATAAAAAGTCATATGCAAAATAAGACATTGGCTAAGTTCAGAAAAGCTTTTTGTAATAAATCTTGAGTTTCACCCTTGACTGCTGCAGAGGTAGAACAGGATTCAGTGGTGTTGATATCTGTCTTAAGGATGTCACAGCAAGTTTTTGCGAGGTTGGAAATGGCAGTACCAATTCAGTAATGTTCTTTACACCTGTTAGGTCCCCTTCAGCAGAGGCAGATATCATTTATAAACTGCTGTGAACTCTCTTGGGTTGAACAGGAGACAGACTGTTCTTCCAAGAGGTGCCTAGCACCACAAGCGCCTGGACTAGCTGCGTTTGAGACTCTGGATGCTTTTTGTCATGTTCTGGCACCAACCCCCTTGTTTTCTTTAATTCCTTATTACTTTTCATTGCAGGGCACAATGTTAGTTCATCTCACAGGAATTTGTTGACTGTTTTCCACTATTTGAAGCCTCTTTCCCAGATGGTTTTTCAGCTTTTTTCCACACAGACACATTTGTCCCTTACAGTTCAGATTAGATACTTTCTTTTTTACACTCTCTGCCTTACTCTGGTGAGCAGTGTAACTGCTTCCTGAAGAACATTGGATGGTATATAGCTGTATTTTTCAGTGTGGGTGAAGGTCTTCTCAGGTTAAGAGGTGGTCTTATTTGCTGGATGCTGACCAGTAATATCTCACTGAAGTAAAAGCAGTGAAAACAAGCCAGGCATTTTAAAGTGCAGTTTTGATGTGGTTTGTACCTTGTTTGTCACTAGCTTGGGTCTGTAGGAATGTAGTGTTAGCTTGAAACCTGTTTTTGTTTCCTCCTTTTTCCCTCTTCCCATCTTGTTTTCTCTCCTTTTTTCCTCCTGACTTTCTATCCCAGTTTCTCTCCCCCTCGCCCCACGTAATTTTGTATGAATCATGGGCTACAGCCTGGATAGGGAATTTGATTATGTGGAGAAGATCTGACAAAGCAGCGTGGGCAGTTTAAATCTTTCTTCCACTCTTCTACCATGTACTTTTCAAACATCTTCAAACTATATATTATTTCAGGGCTTGAACCTACTAAATAAATGTAGCAAATTGACTGGATTCTCTGTCTTGCCTCTCTTCCTTCTAGCCCATGGAGGCTGTATTAAGCCTCTGTGTGTTAGAGGTATCTGTTTTCTTAAGGATCTTGTATTTGCTGGCATTAAGATCAGATAGGATGCTGCCATTAAAATTGAGCCACCGAAGAACGAGGATGTTGAAAAAACAAAGAAATTATCATTTCAGAATGAAGAGTCACAATAATCTGCAAGACCTTTTCATGTGAGTTCATTTAATGCTTAAAATCAAATTGTCAAAGGTTGTATATGGCTAAGGGAAGAAATAATTCAAGAGCCAAATCTGCTGTCTGTGCAAACAAAATGCCCAGTACCTTCTGGGAGTGCCCTGGTAGATCTCTTCATTGCTGTGCCATGTTGATATCACGACACTACTGTGATTGTGATGGAGCAGGGGAGTGGAACCACACCCCATATTACCAGAACAGCTTAAGGTTAAGTGTAACATAAACCTTAGCAGCCAACAGGAAGGACTCTTGCACAGTAGCAGCTGGAAGACAGTTTTATTACTTCTGGATCACTAAGTCTGGCTTGTTTAAGACCTCAGTGCTTCTCCTTTGGTAGTTTAAAATACAGAACACATTATGTCACATCATGACACATAATTTCCACTTCCACTTAGTAAGACCTAAACTCAAAAACCTGTTTCATAATATGCAAATTCTTGATATTTATTTCATATTTTATACTAATATATGTCATGATAATTTTCTACTTTCTAAATATAATCTACTTTGTAAACATATAAACACAGCTAAACTGAATATTCACAGAGAATTGGAAGGGTTGGGGGGGTAATTTTTTGTGTTCTGAGAATGTAAATTGAATAGTGCATTCCAAATGGATGAGGAAGATTTCCTGCCAATTTTTTTTTAAATAGAAATAATTACAGTGAGGACAGGATGAGAGAGTTGGGGTTGTTCAGCCTGAAGAAGAGAAGGCTCCAGAAAGACTTCATAGCAGCCTTCCAGTACCTGAGGGGCTACAGGAAAGCTGGGGAGTGGTTTGGTTTTTTTTAAAATGGCAAGTAGTGATAGGACAAGGGGGAATGGCTTTAAATGGGAAGGAGGATGATTTAGATTAGACTTTCGGAAGAAATTCTTCACTCTGAGGGTGGGGAGGTCCTGGCACAGAGAAGGTGTGGCTGCCCCATCCCTGGAGGTGTTCAAGGCCAGGTTTGATGGGGCCTTGAGCAGCCTGGTTGGTGGGAAGTGTCCCTGCCCGTGGCAGGAGTGTTGGAACTGGATGGGCTTTGAAGTTCCTTCCAAACCATTCTATGATTCTATGTACCAGTTTAGGGCAGGTTGTTATACATAACCAACTGTATCTGTGTGTATAAAAGCAACCAACTCTAAACATGTATGTCTGTTTATAAACAAGGAAATAGAAATTATTTTTTCCAGAACTAAATTCAAATAGCAATTCCTGCCTGGCTTCCTTCATAGGATATGCAGAATTGTGAACACGTCCTGCATGTCTTCTGTTGGAATTTAGTTAGACCTGCCCTGTACTTCAGACCCCATAATCCTAAGAGCAGACAGCCTGGGGATTTAACACATGCTGTATGTCAGAGCCTTCATACAGTCACCTTCTCTAGGGACAGCAAAGCAGAGGGTGGAATAAAAAGTGTAATGTTCTGGATGCATGAGATTCATTGCAGTCTGATGCCATGGCAGGCACAGACAAAACAGATAATGCAAAGATAATTCAAGGCAGTATGAATTTCAAATGGGAAAATGCTCTTATCTTCAGTGGCAGAGGGACTAGAGAACAGTTTGTGCACTTTTGGATCCAACTGGAAGTGTCCAGTTCTCATCTGTGCTCAAGGCTGCAGATTGCTTGCTGTACTTTAAACTTGTACACTGTTGTTGAAGTGACATGTTTGACTTAAATCTGCCCATCAGTTTCTCCTCCTTCTGCAGCTTTAATGTCTAGTTTCCTGGCATGTCTTTTATTCCTTCAGATTTACTCTCTTGTGCTCAGAATAATTAAGCTATAGTATGATAAATGTGTGGGGTTTAGATTTTGTACAACAAGGCATTCATTCAATTTCACTTCCTTGGACTGACATTTATTTAAACAATGTTCTGTATCTTTACTTAAGCATGAAATGCATTACTCAGTGATATGATGGATTAAGTTCTGTTTTTTACACTGAGGTGGATCTGGTGAAATCACGTGGTTGTATTGATCTAAGCTCAAACCAGGGTTCAGTTCTGACCTTCGATACACTCACATAGAGTTCTTGCTGATTATAACGGGATCCAAGCATATGCAGCCAAGACAGCATTTGCCCTTCTGTCAGTATTCTTTATCCTTTTTATAGATGTAGAGGATATATCAAAAACATTGTCCATTTTAAACTTGTTTTTCTTTTCTTCTGCTTGCTTAGAGTGAGGTGTCTGTTCCCATCATCCAACCACAAGTAAAAGTCTCAAATATAACCTCCAACTTTACCAACTGTATTTCTCCAAACTTGATAGTACTTTTGCATCAATTATGAGGGCAGGTCGCATCATCCTGTTGACACAAAGTTATGCATTTGCAGCACAGCCCAGAGAAGACAGAGGTGACCCTGCCTGTCTGTTTCGCAAGAAGAAATCGTACATCAGTTCTTATTGGAAATTCCCCTGGGTAGGCACCTGATGAAAAACGGTGTTTTAGCCGTTTTAATTGTAATTAGTTACGTTTATACAGGATCTGTTAAATTAATTTGGCAATAACATATTTAAAACTCATCTTGCACAATGAGAAAAAGCTGAAAACAGCTGAAATTGATGTTAGTTTGACAGGCCTCAACAGAACTGGCCAAATCTTTTAGCACTTATTTTAGTGTAATTCAAACAGAGTGCACAAAAAGTTGAAGGTGAGACAGAGTTACAGCATCTGAAGAAAAAATAAGGAAAGTTTTTGAAGAAAGGAGGTATTACTACACAGTTTCTGAACCAAAAATTTTAGAGAGAGAAAGAAGAATGATTTGCTCAAACCTAAAAGGTGTTATGGTGTTCTGAGGAACTGCACTCGCTGCTCCTCGGTGAGGTACCAGAGTACCTCTTACTTTGTTTGGCTCTTTGTGATAATATTTAACATCGTGCACAGCAGAGTATAAATACACATATTAACAAATCAAAGTAGTTCAGATAAGCTGGTGCCTTGTGTCTACACATAATGTGCCTACATCTTGCATAACACAGCTGAAAAAAAGCTGTCCAAAAGGATAACCTGGATCAAACTTTTAGGCAGATCAGGAAGCAGAACTAGGTCTGACAGGGAGAAGAAAAAGTACACATCTCTAAAGACATTTTGTGCAGTTTACTGTGAATTTTTAGTGCTCCTGTATTGAACTGAATTTGGCAGTGTGCTTCTGATGCTAGAACTGCCCTTTCAGGCAGCAATTTGGGGGTAAAGTTTTGGAAAAAAAAGAATTTTAACAAAATTTAGGAAAACTGGAAGAATGTTGATGCCTATACACACATCTGAGTATTTAGATAGGTATGTACAAGACTTACATGCATATAAAGTAGAAATGAAATCTTGTCAGGCAATAGCCATTTAAGGGGTAGGGGCTGGAGGACGCTTCCTTTAATATAAATTAAAATAATTTCCTTTTCTCCTTTCTGAATTCTTATGAAGTTTTGTCAGTTTGCTTTTTTTTTTCCCCCTAGTCTTGGGATGCTTCATGCACACAGCCCACACCCAAGCGATGGCTGCTTAGCTTCAGGTAAAATTTTCACTTCCTTTTGGCAGGGCCATTTTCCCAATTTGCATCTGAAATCATTTAAAATAACTCTCCTCTGTAAGATTTTCTGGTTCAATTTTATGTAATAAAATATTTAAAACTGGAAGACAAAGCTGTTATTTGAATCTGTTCCTTCTGTTCTTTTACTGTTTTTCCATAAGATATCTGCAAATGGTCATTGATTTTTTTTTTTTAAGAATGAAAACAGTAATTGGAGAAATGTAATGTTTAAGGCCATGATAAAAGCCTGATGGAATAATATAAAATAGCAGTTTCAAATGAAAGCTTGACTGTAAATTTGCAAAGATATCTAATGACATTTTGACTGTGTTGACTGCTGAGAAGTTGATGGCACAAGAAGCTTTACTAAAGTAGCGGGAGATGACACCTCCTTTATTAGGACAGGCAGTGTGAAAAGCTGACATAAATTCTCCTCTCCCTGACGGCCACAGTCTTCTTCTCTCTAACGTGTCTTGAAGTTCAAAAGTATGTGAAGAGCCAGAAAGTGTGTTCTTTGTCAAGTAATGGAGGAATACCTGAATAGGGGAAATTGTTGAGAAGGAAGTGACTCTTTTTCAGAGTTTACACATTTAGCATTGTAGGAAAAATAGTGGGCAACCAGAGAACAAAATCTCACACAAAATTTTGTCAAAGTGCTGGATAGAGAATGTGCATTTATTAATAGCTAGCTATTCTCTTTTTGGTGTTTTTCTCCTCTTTCTGCTGTCTTTGTTTTTTAAACCAATCATGTTGCTATATATGTTGATTCAGTTATTTCACATTTTTCGTTGTGTCAGAATATTCTGAAACATCTAATTACTTATTTTGTTTTCCTACCAGCAATACCATTCAAATGGTAATGTAGATCCCTTATACCTTGTACATTCTTGAATAAGCATTCAGAAAGTCCATCTCTGAAAGGGAAACCCTTCTAAACCATGGCTCATGCAAATGCCAAGTTGTTTCTATGTTTTTGAAAGAAAAATTCCAGCATGATTGTCTTGCAATACTCATCTGAGTGTTTTAAAAGGGAAGATATCAAAATGAAAGCTCAAAATATTAAAAAAAGTGGCAGCTGTTTCGTGGAAAATTTGCTGAATTTCTTGTAGTGGACAATTCCATGTAAGTACTGCTTAAAAACCTTGAAATTACCTTTTGTTAAAAGACATCAAATCAAAAATACGCACCTTCTTCTTCAGTTTTTAACTTATGCCTTGAAAATTTTTCAGTGACGTGTACAGAAAACAAGTTCTCATTATTTTAACAAGTTTTATTTCTTCAACTTTTCTTTTTTTTCTTTTTTTTTTACTGTACATATTTTAAAAATAAAAACAGCCATCATTTTAAAGTTTGTCCTTCTGTCATTGAACTGATGTGGGAGGAATCAAAACACCTGAGAACACCTAACAGCCTCTTGTCAGAGGGCATGCTGATGAGGATGGTACAAATATCCACCCGGAGTTCAGGGGTCAGAGTTGGACTCTGTAGAAATAGGCACAAAGAAAGAACTGAGGGGTGGGGGGGAAGAACTATTTTCCTTTGTTTCCTGGCTTTCTGAAACACAATACTCTTCCACAAAAGGCCCTTTAGATTTGCAGATATTTGGGATTGTGGAAGAGGTGTTCAGTTTCACTGTCAGCTCCTTCCAGCCAAAGCTACAATTCAACAAGCTTTCACCAGCCAGCAGAAGAAGAGCTGTCAATCAATAGTTAAATACTGGCATGAATAGAGCCTTTGTAAATATTTCTATTGTGCTTTGGAAAGCACACAAGTCGAAACAAAATATCTTTTGACGGTGTGTGAAAAACAAATCTGAAATGCTTCAATAACCTTTTGCAGCTAGAAAGTTGCCACATAAACTCTTTAAAACGGAAGGGTCTTTGTCAGGCAGAGAAAGCTTGTGTTCTGAGATTTAACCGCCAGGCAGCCCATCGGGGCAGCTGTGTGCCTTAAAAAAGCGTTTGTTAGCTGTGTGAGTTGTTTGGTTGCATTTTTATTTGCCTTCGTGAACTATTTGCAGTCATCACTGTGCTCATCTTGACTAAGTTTCCCCTTTAAAGGCAAGACACTGAGCAGTTTCCAGACCTTCGGTCAGATCTGATATATTGTAAATTCTGGGAAGTAAAACCCCATGTTCTACGACTTCCTTGGCTGGAACGATCAGGATTTGAGTTTGTGTCGTTTCGTTTTTTAAATGCTGAATACATTTTGTGTCACAGGCTCAGCCTGACTCTTTGGTAGCACCCACAAAAAGCATAGATAAGCCAGGCTTAGGTAAGATCTGTTTTGTGTGTAATGTCCCGATTGAGGTAAGTTATGTAAGCACATCTCTGACTTTAAATAAAGGGATGATTTAAACAAATCATGGCTTTAAAGAGAGAAAAACAAATTGCTGGACTTGTGGCCAGCTGCTGAGATACTTTGCTTGTCCTCTGTGAGTGGATCCACTGAAGCTTTTACTCCTGCAGTAAAGTCTTTCTGAATGCAAAGTGCAGATAGCAGTGATACAGGCAAAGAAAGAGAAGTGGGAAGTGGGTTTTCTAAGAGGCAGTAAGAAGAACCTTGTATACACAGAGAAAATATTTTTCTTACGTATAAGTTTATAATAATCTGTGCAGGGTAATTTAAATGACACAGACAGAAAAAACATTGCAGGTGGTGACTAACTAAAGCGCAGTGCAACAGAAGGGGGTCACTTATCTTGAGCTGCAGAATCACACTTGCAGAACTGAATATTCAGCCCTGTTTGGATTAAAGGGCACGTTGTCTAAAGCTGCCAGTTTATCTTCTGCTTTTAATGTAACTTTTTTTTTGCATTTTAACTTCCACCAGGAATGGCAGGAGAACTGTTAGTACTCCATCCAATAGACAGCAAATTCAAGAGCATCACCACTACTGTCAGTCTGCTCAGAGGTTGCCAAGAGTCCAAATTCTCTCATGAAAATTAAACACGAGACTTTGTATCCTAGGCCCTAGTTTGTGGGTTGTTTTTTTTTTACAGGATCAACTGCTTCACATTCAATATACAACAATTTGGGCTTTTTTTTTCAGTAATCTAACATATTTTGCATACGAGTTAATCCCCTTTGGAAGAGTATAAATCTATTCTATAATTATCAGTCTTCAGAAAAACAATTTTCAACAGTGACCTTAAGTTAGATCAACAGTTCCCCTTCGGTCAATCATCCTATTTCTATGCCAATCTGCACAGATTTACAGATGAGGTAACCTGTGTCTTTTATCTGTAGGTTCTCTAAGGTCAGCTCAGCTGACTGTAACCTTCCACTTAGATTTTAAAATTCAACCAGCCTCAGTAAAATTCCAGTTTATGTACACTCAATGACATTCCCTTTACAGCAGTCATGTTGCCTACCTCCAGGTGCGTCTGGTAGGAAAGCCTGAAATTCTTTAGTAACTGAGAAAAGAAAGAAATCATCTGAAATATTAAGAGCTATCAACACTGGAGACACAACAGATGGGTGAAATTCCAGTATCTTTGTAAAATTTTGAATAAGAAAGGCATTTGAGTGACTGCAGGTGCCAAGAAGGGATTTCTTTCCCAAATAGAAAGAGATTTTTCCAGGTAGATTCCTTTTCAGCATATCAATCTTCATTTAAAAATAGGATCTGGAACTTTAAGATAAAAATGTGACTCTGGGTGGAGAACTAGCCTGAAGCTTCAGTTGAGGGTAATACCACTAATCAGAATGCAGGCTGGGACAAATTTCCTTAAAATTGTGAGGTATAAACCATGTTCTTAATTTAAAACAGATCAACGCAAAGTTGCTCAAACAGGAGGAAAACCATATAAACTTCTGAGGCAAAAGTAATTTCTAAATACTGCCTGAGTTCAGAGTATGTGCATATGGTCAGATGGAGGGCTACGTATACGCACAGGGGAAGCCTAAAGTGTAGGGGTTTGGCTCAAGATCCGTGAAATTGTGTGGGATAGAGCTGTTCTTTCCCATGGCTCTCACCTTGGCACCAGCAACCCTTCCAGCCTGTCCTCTCTAACACAGTAAAAGCAGAGGCTTGGAATGTGGAGCAGAAAATACCTGGGTGGATCTTGTTATTTTTCCTGTCACAGTATCCTTATTGTAGTCATTAAAACTGCCCTTGAGTTTTGAATTTGCAGTCAGTGCTTATAGCAAAATATGTTATGTCTAGATCTTCATCTGGGATTTGTAGTTATTTTGCCCAGTGAAGTAAATGAAATAACAGTGACATAAATCCTGCCTGTGGCTTGAAGCCCTGGCTCTTGATGATTCCCTCACGTGGTTTGCAGAAGAAAAAGCATTACAGAGAAGTGACATTGCTATTTTGAACCAGAAAATGTTTCTTTTGTTTTGGTTTGTTTGTTTTCTTGGGTTTTTTCTAATTTTTCAGTTGTATTTATAATTTAATCAACACCTACCAAAGATGATACTCCAGCTGAAAATATAATGGATGTTGACTGAATATCAGATCATCTGGGCTATGCATATATCAACAAGTAGAGTAACATAATAGGAGTGGATCTGCAAAAACAATTGATGGTAAGAATTGCATATTCTACAACATATTAATTTCTGTAAGTTTATTCCAGACTGGTTCTGGTCTGATCTGTGAATGGAAAACTCATTAGTGTTTGGAGCACTCCAGAGGCCCATCTCTGTTAGTGTTAACTGCAGGTAACCCAGATAATATGCTTCAAGGCCTCTCTGCAGCGTGGTATGTGGGAAAACTCAGGAGGTTTACTTTGAAGTTGCACTCTTGGTCTAATATGAAATGTAGAAGCATCTTTTTCACTCTGTCCTGAAGGCAGGATATCAGTTGTACATCCAGCAATAAGTGTACAGTCTGGGTATGGTCTTGCGAGTTCTTCCCTTGCTAAAAGTCCTTCTATTGGATTAGAGGTAAGCTTGCTTGCAAAAGGATTATATCTGAGCTGAAGTAAAACATCTCTGGTGCATAGCATGTAACTACAGCTTTGTTTACACTCCTATGAGGCTTGCTAGAGAACAGCTGCATCTTATTTTTCAAGTGAAGTGAAAAGGAGACAGATTCGGCAGGAGAATTCAGACAGGGGGTAGCAATAGTTTAGAATTTGTGGTTCCTTTTTTAGGCAAGGTGTTTGACTCAAAGAACTTGAAATTGGACCTGGGCAAGCTCCCTGAGACAATACTGACACAAATGCCAAAGTGATTTCAACAACTAAGATTTGATCAATAAATCTTTACCTGGAGGGGAAATTACCAAGGTGTCAGCCTCACTACAGAAGTTTTAAATCTCTTAAGTCATATACTTTCATTTTTGTTGTGCCCAAATGACCAATGACACTTTATTTTTGATAAGGCAATAACTGCACAGACCAGAAAACAGACAATAAGAGATTGATTTGGAATCACCAAAGCAATCAATCCATATGTTTATTTGGTTATAATGCTTCCCAAAATAAGTCTGAAACCACAGTTAGCACCAATATTGCAGCTGGTGAGAGCACTTTCCAGAGGGTAGACGGAGGTGGTCCTGACAGCTGCTCTGATTTGTCATGTTGCACATTCCATGGTTTAAACAGTAATTTATTTTGCAATCTCTGCATCATCAGTTCTGGGGTGTTTGTCCGTAATGTTTAATGTTTAAAGAGGTCAATATTTAAAGAGATCTGTCACAGCAAATAAAACCCCTATGTTGCTTGAAAGTTAATATGTCATACACTTTGCTGGCAATACAGAACAAGAACTGTCACTGATAAAGTGTCAGTGCCCCTATTAAGACAAGAAATTATGGTGCCAAGAGAAGCACCAGTGAGAAAGACTATTTAAAACTTCTGACGCAGTTTCTGAGTATCTTAGTAAAGTTCACCGGAGCTTAAAGGAAAAACTCGATTTATTAATCCTGTTCAAGACATGCAGTGGAACAGCACAAAAGAGGGGGTATTGGATTTGCCAGCGTGGAAAAATGAAAGTCCCTGCTGTTCTCTGCCTCCTTCTCCAAGTCAGTGTGGGAAAAAAAAAAGGCATAAGTGTGCAATGGACTGTGCTCTCAAGCAATGCCTTTAAGAGTTAACACAATGCCTTCCTGCAGAATTGCTGCTTTGAAGCAGCACAGTAATGTTTGGCATTGAAGGTTCCCAGAGCGATGCTGAAATAACCAAAGCAGCAAATTTGTGCCCACAAGGGAAGGCAATGAAAGCTGGTACTGCAGGCACCAAAATTGGTGTATATGATTGTGCAGTAGTACAAGCCTAGAAGGAAAAGGCCAGTGTAATCCTTTCACGTGCTGGTCACCAGGGGTTAGCAGGCTCTGCCTCTGCTAGCCCTGCTGCTTCTAGATCACCTCCTCTGACCAACAGGGCTTTTGGCAGCAAAGATCTACAGCTTGGGAGCGCAATCTGCCCTCCCTCCCCTTCCATGCACAGTTCTGAGTGGGAGGAGGACTGCTGCCCTAAAAGGCAGCTGGTCAAAAGAACTCCGAGCAAAATCCATGGTTATCACCATCTCAAAGATACTTTTGCTCTTGCTAACTTAACCTTTTAGGAACAGTGTTAGTTGATTAGTGAGGGCTCTTCTGATTTTATACTGTACATTGGATACACATACATAACATTTTCATTTAACTTGGGAAAATTAACACCTGTGAACACAAGGAAAATTGTTCCATTGAATTGGAAAAGCACCCCGTGAATCTAAAATTACTTTGGTTGAAGCATCTGGCTAAGCCCCATGAAGTAGTGCATTTGTTGTGCAAACACAAATTGAATAATTAGATAAACTTTCTTATCTTTTTACTTTTTCTAATGTTTTAGGAGCTGTGACCATCTGTTTCCAGACACTCTAAGCAGTTCTGATATTTCTGGGAGAGGAGAAGGTGTTAAAAAATTCCTGTGTCTTAACAAGGAAGTTTGGTGTTTCAAGCTAGAAAGATACCTTGCTTTCTGAAAATCACATCTGACACTATATTTCCTTGACAAAAAAATATATAATTTTTTTTTGCGTAAAGGGAGAAAAAATGCAGCTTAATATTTCTAAAGGCCACTTTTAAAGAATTGGGGAATATGTTTTTTTCACCTGGTTTTGTGAGTTAGGTCCTGCATAGTTACAAAAGGCATGAATAGTTTCTTGCAAGTAGAAAAGAGAAAGAGAAACAAGACTTATAAAATCTTCTGAATACTCAGGTTTCTCTCTCTGTGTCCTCTCTCTCTCCAGACCAAAAAATGCTGTGAATTCAGGGCAAACTGCCAAGAGTTTTACACCCAGTGCTGCACTGGCATAAAGTCAAAGGTTGCTAGTTGCATTTGGATGCCAAAACACTAGCACAGCTCTCACTGCTGGCTCTTACACATACTTTTTCAAAGCTAGATACTTTGTAATTTTTGCCTCTTCTGTAAGTTTTCACTGCTTGTTTTTCCGAGTTTTCCTTGAGCGCTAATCTTGCTGCTGGTAAAGTACCATCCTCTTGCATGCTACAAGTTTCCTGTTTCAGGGGTCCCTATTGATGGAGGTCCCTCTTCTGCAATGGGAAGAGCACGTATCAAGTGTTGCAGGTCTCCAGTACCAGCTCTGTGCAGTTCAGGTCTGCTCTTTGCTCTTTGGATTTGCCAAGTCACCCTCCAGAGTCCTGCTGAGAGACTGCCTCAGACTGAACTCCACAGATGTGTGCGGGGAAGGACAGTCTCCCCTTTCTCAAAGCCTCCAGACACATCCAGATTTCCCTGTCAGTGATACCCCAAGCCTGACCCTCATTAAGATTCAATGAATGCCTTCAGTGACTACAGCTACTACAGTTAGAATTATGGCTGCACTAACTGGATCTGCCCTAGATCCCTGGGCTTCACCCCCCAGCTAAGGTCTACCCTCAGAGGGCACCAAGCTGGAACAGCAGCAGGTTGCAAGCATGTTTTGAGGACACAGGCCTCTATTTACCATGTACTCAGACAGACACCAAGATGCAACTAACAAATCACAAACCGTGCTTTAGGCTCAGAAATGTTCCCACGGAACTCAGTGGGAGTACTCTCACATTAAATGCCCTGGGATAAGTCAGCAGGGGCTATGAGTGCCCAGATCTGCTTGAAGTCCCTTGCTGTTATAAACATGTCTGTACTTCAAAGCACCTGACAAAATGACAACTGACACCCTTAAAATATTTGGTATTATATCATTTTAAACAAAAGGATCTGAACATAGAGAGTAAAGAGATACAGGAAGAAATAAGAGACAGCTGAAGCTTTCTGTAGTACATCTCAATAAAATAAAGCCAGACAAGTGACCAGACTTTTGCCTGAGCTTTGGGAAGCTCTCTAAACGTAGCAAACTTAATTGGGTGCATTGCTATCAGCAGTTATAGAGGGATAGTCCTCCTAAAGCTTAATTGTACAGAAGTTTAGGGGGTTCATTGTGTACTTATATAAAACTTTAGATGGTAGGAAAAATGCAAATATTTTATTTAGGTACCCAGTACAGATCTTTCTCAACACCATATCATGATCTGCAGGACTCCAGTCACAGAAAACTCTTGTGTAATGTTATTTCTTTGCAGATATTCAAGTGACTGGCAGAAGGAACGAATACAACTGAGCAGATGCTTTCTTACACCATAGTAGAGTTAACTCTGGCTTGGAGGGAAAACAACTGCAGCCTGTTGGGAAGTATTTGATCTCTGTTCTTCTGTGCAATTCTCAGCAACACAGTAAAAGGAACACACACTACAATTAATGATTTACGTACTTATAACCCAATCCTCTTGACCTTTGTTAGCCAAAACACCTGAGTAAACCAATTTGTATGCTTAAATTTCTTGTAACAGCTGGGAATGTGGCAAATGTCTTTTTTTTTTAAAAAAAAAAAAAGTGGGCAGGAAACATTTGTTTGGGGCTTTTTTAAGGTAATAAAAAGCAGGACTATGGAAATGGTAGGACAGAGTTTAATGTCAAGACAACTAGTGGCAACTGCTAAAAACAGAAAAAAAAAGCTATTTTGCTTGTGCAGTTGCACACTTCAATTTTGCAATGATAAGAAGTTGCTTGTTTATCTCATTTGAGAAACTGTTTCCTCGTTTCACATCACAGCAAACAGCTGACTAGGTGAAAACAGTTGATCAGTAATTTTGAGGATTATAGCTAAATCATTGCACTGGTTTCACGTTGATGGTCATAAAATTTTCATATTACCTTTGTAGCAGTTCTTTGGACAGAGTGTTTTGACTACTTCCAATTCTTAGAAAGGCAGGCACATCCTAAGGTAGTATTTTAAGAACGCATGTACCCTTTTTGATAACTGCCTATTTTGGCTTCATAGAATCATGGAATGGTTTGGGTTGGAAACGACCTTAAACATCATCCAGTTCCAACCCCCTTGCCATGGACAGGGACACCTCCCACCAGACCAGGCCGCTCAAAGCCTTATCCAACCTGGCCTTGAACACCTCCAGGGATGGGGCAGCCACAGCTTCCCTGGACAACCTGTGCCATGTGTCTCACCACCCTCATTGTGAAGAATTCTTTCCTAATGTCTAATCTAAATCTGCTTCCTTCAAGTTTAAAGCCATTCCCCCTCATCCTGTCACTCCAGGCCCTTGTAAAAAAAACCTCCCCATTACTCCTGGAGACACTTTCAGTACTGGAAGGCTGCTATGAGATCCCCGTGGACCCTTCTCTTCTCCAGGTTGAACAAGCCCAACTCTCTCGGGTTTCATCTGCATGCTGAAATGAATGAAATCTGAAAGTAAGGTTTATGCCCTTGAACAGGGGCAGGATTCATTTTCTGTGCTTGTCTCACTGAAGCTCCTGCAGCTTGCAGCTACTGTTTTTTTCTTAAGTTGTTGCAGCCAGGGATGCTTTTTGGTTTTGTAGTAATGTGTGCCATAACACTAATTTAGAAGTCTATTTGTGTCAGAGTAACAAGCGAAGGTTATATGAAGAAGCAATGTTATTCAGAGGAAGAACACATCTCTCATTCTCAGGAATTCAATGCTCTGTTAGTGCCAGTGAAGAAATTCATGCCTACCCTCAGCATTCTGCTTTAGAGACCAAAAGTAAATTGGGATCTATAAGCATTATGGATTCCTTTAGCTCTACTTAATATCTGTAGTTGCCAGACCAAAGCTTTTAACTGAGTAAACCAATCTATGTTTCTGTATTTGAGTCAAATATGCTTGATTGTGCACACCCTGCTGATAAAAAGCAGTGCTTAATCAGCATAAATGCATGCTTTGTGTGCAAAAGCACAGTGTTTCATTGGAAACAGATTAGAGAGTTTTAGCTGGGGAAAATGACTGTTGCCCAGATCACCAGCAATTTGGAAGGTTGTTTTTGTGTGGATGCATTATGTACACATGAAACACTAGAAGGCAATGACTGCTGGAGGATACTGCATCCATATGGCTGCAGAGGGGGTCATAATAGTAATTGTTAGAGAGGTTTTAAATGGGAATGGAAGGATGTTTGTTTTTCCGCTCTCAAAGTTTAAGCTATAAACACAGGACTTGGGTGCTCGCTCAACAATTACTCAGAAGGAAAAATGATATCACCATGAGTTCCTAAGTGCAGACACAATTCGGGTAAGTCCCCATCTGAAATAATCCTTATCAATAATTTATTATTAAAGACAAACAGTAAAACAAACAACTCCCACCCGACATTTGCAACAACCTCGCAAAGATTATTTTTCTCTTCCCAAATGAATTTTTGCTCTTCTCCATGGTGGAGTCACTATTTCCTTTTTTCCTCATGGTTAGGACTCACAATGTAAAGAGGATCTTAATTTCTGAAGTGAAATAATGCAGGGGTTAGGCTAATTTACAAACAAACTCTGCAGATTCTCTCAAGCCTGGTGCTCCAGGACATAAGTACCTAGAGTTCTTCTCAATTTAGAGGATCAGGAAGTAGGAATGAAAAGAAAGGAAAAACTCTCTTTAATTTTACTTAGGTATTACCAGTATATTTCCTTAAATAGAAGATAAAAGATCTAATGTAATGAATTACAAATCTCTTTTCTTTGACCTTTAGCTGGCAGAGTTGCAGCTATAGTACAAGTGTTTCTTTGTTAACAAGAGGACAAAATCGAAGTTAGAGTTCAGGCTCCTTACTAACCTGAGTCTCAGTGCTGTGCTCCAGTCTGTCCCTGAAATGCAGTAACTACTGCTTTGTTACTGCAGTGAATACCTAAAGTACAATGTCTCAAGACACCAACTGGGATATTTAGGGGGGAAAACCTGACCTAAAAGTGTCAACGGGAATTTTGCCACTAACTGTATTTACAGCCTGAATTTCATCTACAGCTTGTTAATCACTGGATTTTCTTTATTGAGTTTTCCAAAATACATGGTGAACAGGACAGAAAACTATCATTTCAGGAAACAGAAACTTACACTTGATCATTGGAAGAATACCTGAACGATACAGATAAAGAGGAATTTCAAGAAGGTAAAAGTTAACCTTACATATTCAAATATATCCTCCTTTGAAATGCATCTCCTCATAGGGCAAAGTAATTTACTTAAGTGAGTCTTAGAAAAAGTCACCCCCTGTGTTTTTCCCTTAAAGTAAATAATTATCCTATTTTCTAGCCATACTAATGATTTCTGTCATCCAAAAGACAGTGGTTCTTCCTCTCTCTTTGTGGGGCAATGCAGAGGAAAGAATGTTTTCTTAGGATTAGAAGAATACCTACTCATACATTAGAGCACAAATTAAGAGACAGACCTTCTCTAGGCAAACCAGTCTTTAAAATAACGGCTCCCAGCCACTTAGCTTTATTAGAAACGAGTAATATAGGATGCTCCTTTGCCCAAATTCACCATTTCTGATTACATTGATTTCCCAATCTTTTATTAGCACTTGTATTTTGCAAAGCAAGCATAAACCTGCTGTTTATTTGCACAGGTACAAATAATTTATCAATTGCAAGCACATATGTCCGATTATGCAACTGCATACACTTCCTATTTTAATCACTGAGACAAATGGCTTAATTGTATGAATATACAAATTAAAAACCTACTGATATGAAAACAAGATAGAGAACGCTTTTTTTTTGGCATACTGCTACCTTCTGGCTGAATATATCATATTCAGTGTTATAGTTCTTGTCTGTAATGAAACTGTATCCATCTTTTTACTCTCTAAGAAATGTGCCGTGTGGTAATATTTGTGTGCTACCATAGAATTAAGAGAGGGTGGAGGTGATGCCCTCAGCTAGGTGGACTTGTAGGTGCAGGTGCACAGACCACTAGGTGGCCGCATTATTATGTGTTGAGCCATGGCAAACTCCACATTCAGGTAGGTGATGGTCCTGAGTTTGGCTGGGATGGAGTTAATTTTCACAAGAAGCTGGGAGGGGACACAGCAGGGACAGCAAATGCAAAGTGGCTGAAGGGATATTCTATGCCATCACCTCACGCTTTGTATGTAAGTGGTGTAGCTGGCCCTTAGGTGTGGTAACCACGGCTCGGTAATCAAAGCTCGGTAAGCGTGGCTCAGTGAATGTGGTTTGGGATTCAAGACGGGCAACACACTGGATGTCGTTTTCCAGGCAGGGGGTGATTCACATTGTGTATCACCCATTTTGTATATTCTTTTCTTGTTATTATTGTTGTATTTTTTCCTTTTCCTCTGCTGCCTTGTCAAACTGTTCTTATCTCAACCCACAACTTACTTTCTTTGTTCGCGATTCTTCTTCCACATCCAGGGGGAGGATAAATGAGCGAGTTGCCACATGGATCTTTGGTGCTGGCAGGGGCTAAATCATGACAGTGATCCTTCTGGACTGGGAAGAATTAGCTCTTCCTAGAGAAAGAAAAAAAGCTATGTTAATTTTTCCTGCATGTATTCCTTTATTTTCTTGCATAGATGAATTGTGGACTAAAAAGTTTCCTCTACTTGTGTGTAACACTGATAAAATAGAGAAGTTTTGTTGAAGACAGCCATGCTGGATTCATCTTCCCATTAAGTTATGGAACACAAGGAAGAAATGCATATGTGTCCTTTTACACACACAGAAAGAATCATCAACAGCTAGTAAGAAACTGCAGACATGTGGCAATATGTTCAAAAAGGAAATGGACAAATACACTACAGAAAAAAAGAAAAAAATCCAGTAATTTTATAAAAGTTTCCTCTCCAATTTGTAAACTGTTATAAAAAGTATTATTTATAGTCTCAGTTTTATTTTTATTACTTGTCCAAGCCCGAAGTTGCTTCAAAAATGCAAATACATGACATGCCTACCATTCCAGGAAGGAAACAGAGTATTTTTTTCTCATGTTCTTCCACTTTTTGAAACCTCTAATATATTAAAAATGTACAAACACAAAGGGTATCTGTGAATTTAAAAAAATTACTTATTCTCTTTGTCACCAGAACCACATGTATTGGTGTCCGGACTTTCAGACAGCACTGATGATGGCTACTATGATTTTGGTAGATGCAGTCCTACAATTTAAAAACATATTTAGTTAGTGACAGTATTAACTCAGGACATAAATTCAAACTCAGATAAATGAGCAGAATCTGAACACCTAAATCCCATAAAAAAGCATAAACTCATTGCAACCTCCACACAGCCTCATTCTACAATGTTCGTTAATACCAACATCAGTATTTTGCAATGTAATATCAGATACAATTTTTAAAGTTGTTGATTAAATCAGGATCATGTGTCTTTCAAAAATTGAACCAGTATTCTAAACTAAGCCCCCAAATCTGTTGAAATACTTTATTTTCTCTGCACTGTTCCTTCATGCCAGCTTTCTGTTTCATCTAATGTAGAAAAAGCCCTTGTCAAAGTCCTGCCTGTACCTTTGTAAGTCTCACTTATTTTCAGTAGTGCCTGAACCTTTTTCCTTGTACCCATAAGCAGACCTGTTGAAGCAAACTCTTATGTTTTTTAGTCTTGCTTCCCTCCCACAGTCACTTTAAAATGCTTCCCTATCTGCTTTAAATTCCTGTACCACACCAGGTTTGTCAGAGTCTCTGTTTGCCGCTTTCTTTCAACAAATCAGATTAACTCTTTGCACTGAAAGAACTCGAGAGCTCCTGGGACACAAAGTATGTCTCAAAAATGCCAACAGAAGTTACTGGAAGGATCTTTTGAAGGCAGCCATGGGGATACATTTAATTTTGCAGCTTGGCAGAAGCATATCTTCTTTCCAAGTCTGTGACTAAGTCCCAGCCACCATTAAGCTTTTGATATGCAGTTCAAAACACAATCATGGATGTGGTTTCATAAACTGGCATAAACTCTGATTATTTATTAACCTAGTGTTAGCTACCTGTTTCACACCATTTTGGTAGGTCCCATGGATTTTACATCATCCCTTACAAAGACAAACAATAAACAACTACAGTTGAGGTGGATTATCTAAGCAAGTATTTGCAAAATTATTTTCAAGGGCCAGATAAGATGAATACCAGAGAAACTACAGGATGTTGAAACAGAAACTGAGTCCAGAATATAAGCTGTAAGAGGAAGAAAGAGAGCAGGTTTTATTGTCCATTGATGCTACTATTTCCGTCTGCTCAAGATACAGTAACGAACTGCGACAACAATGGTCAATCCATAAAAACATAGCATCATCCTTGTTCTCTCTTTCTCTCTCCCTCTCTGTCTCTATCTCTTTCTCTCTTTTCTCTATCTCAATATTTTTGCCTTGTTTCCTGCTCGGTGTCCTCATTCATCCCAATAATTGGTCGTTATGACAGGACTTGCTTTACTGTTTTCCTCCAGAAGAAGGGCTGGAGTTGGTAAAGAGCACAGTAGGCGGTGGTTGCAACACCACCTCTAATCCCAGCTGTTTCTGTACTTCCTCACAGGTGTTTTTCTTCCACTTGGCTGACAGCTGAATTCTGTTCAAAAGGGATGATTAAGGTCGCAGTAGGTGCAAAGCCAAGTTTCCTCTTAGATGATTTTCTTCCTTATGCTGTGCCCTCATGTGGCTGGCAGAGCTTTGCCATTGTGGAACAGAGGTTGCTGGAAATAAATTCTTCTTAGGCAGACAGGCATTTGTTCAGTTTTGAATCCAGGCTCCCAGCCCAAAGTCTTGAGCAATCTGCACTGAGAAAGCTCTGTGTGTCTGTGGTAAGAAGCTTTTTTAGAGGCTTCTAGTCAGAGCCAATTTGTAGTAAAGAGAACCATTTTCTGAAAGATTGTGCTCTGGGCAGAGGATGTTCATTATCAGTCTCATACTACCTGAGATTTCCATCAAATTAGTCTTCGAATTAAGATGCAGGTAAGATCGTTCTTAGGTTTCTACATCTGTATTTCTTTATGTAGACAAGTTATGGAACAAATCAGTCCTTGTACCACTTTCCTATTAATTAAGTATTCCTTTTTTCCCCTATATGAATGGGTGAAAGAAACGGTGTGCACATCTTTTTTTTTTTGTGAAAGAGTAACGTGTGATTCACGGATTTATTTTCTGTCACATCCATGGTTTCATCACATGAAATCCAAGATTATTCTGTGCTCTAACATAGTCAGCACATTACACATAATTTTGTGGTTTGTGGAATGCAAGAGGCCAAATAATTTTGTGTGTTTTCCTGTTCCTTTTCCACTTCTCTTGTTACCAATTCCAGAAGACAGTATCCGTAATGTCTTGGCAAAGTCTACAATTGAGGCACTTTTTAGAGCCAACACTTTTTGTACACACTGGTATCATCACAGTGTTTGAGACGAGTGTCCCTCTCCCATTTTCTTAGTGGTGATGGTAGACAGCCCCTCCTGTCGACCAGTTAGAAGTTGTCATCACCTGTCACCCAAATTCTGAGCAGTCTTCTTGCAGCTTTTTTTGTTAAATGGTGCAATGGATAATATAAAAATTGTATAAACATGACTTTCACTGCAATACACACTTTACAGACCCTATACTTCTTTTGCAGCTAAAAGAGAAGAATGAGGACTATGAAGACTTTCCCATTCATCTAAATGTAAGTCCCAAACCACACATTCACACTGTCTCTGTACTGTTCTGCACAGAACACCAAGGCAATCTGCAATTTTACAACAGTTATGAGCTCCCGGGTACCAGCTTTGTTGTTCTTATATTCAAATGCACCCATGATTCTTGCTTTTTTCCTTAATCTTGTTTTCCCCATTCTTATTCCACCTCAAGCAACAAATTTGATTCTCTCTTCTCTATTATCTTATTATCCAGGTTTTTATCCTGGATTTATTTAATGGATGATCTTTCCCCAGACCTCACCTGTTACAAATTTCCACATCCAGGCTTGAACTCATATTTTTAAACACCTTGATAATGCACTGTTTTTCCAGATTTTTCTGTTTCCTGAAAGAATACCTGAGTATGTCAAATATCTTAAAAGCAACAAAGTATACAGAATAAATGAGAAAAGCCACAGAACAAAACACCAGCTGATTCACAGTGTATCTGATTATTCTACTTTCCAAGAGAGTATTAATAACAATGCTGTTGCTGTGTTTGCTACGTCTAAGATGAAATGTGGTAACTCTTTTTGGCTTAGAATACTGATGATACTTAAGATACAAATGCTTATCTAGTGTCTTTTAAATATGCAATAATTTGAGTTCTTTTACCCCAGAGTAAGACAGATGGGTTTTGAATCAACAAACTACCCTTGAGTAACCATATAGTTTACTGGATGGGTATCCTTACTCACTTCTATGAAATTCCGTATTTCTTCCCCTGGGAATTATTAAGAGCAACATATTTATTAGAGAGCCAGTCACGCTAAAGGCTTTATTTTCTCACTTGACTGCTGCTTCTAAGCAATAATTACAGCATGACAGAAAGTAACTTACCAACATATTCATTTTTCAGCACATAACTACAGCCTGAGCATGAATGTCTGTGATTGCTGTGAATGGGGACAAACTGTTTGGGTATAGCAGAAAAGAAAATTATATAGGATTACTTTTGCGTAAAGTTGTTCTTGATATTTTAAAACTTGTTCATGACTTAAGAAGCCACAATGATGCTTAAAATGCTTTCATTTAAACAATTTCAGTAGAAAGAATGATATTTTTTATTAGACCGGCTACATATAGTTGTGAAGACTGGACTATGTTTTTAAGTGTTCTACAGCATGTTGTATTTATCTTACATCTGAGTGGGTAAAAGAACACGTAAGAAAGAAAGTCTTTCTTTCATTAGGTAAGTAAGTGTAACAGCATCATCAAAATTCAGCCATGACTGAGAGAAACAAAACAAAACAAAAGTTTAGCCACTGGCAGAAGTGCTGTGGGAAGGATGCCTGGATTCTTCAGATTCTTCACTTGAAATCTGGCCAGGGCATCGTTTGGGGTTCCTATCTACTGCAGTGCAGCCAAACTTTCATCTTCTGTCTCTTTCTGAGGTTTTTCACCCCTTCACCACACCTCTCCCCTTCACAAAGTCCAGGTTCAGCCAGAAAGTGGACAGCACCAGCCTTTCATATATCCTGAGCCCTCCAAGTCCTAAAAAAAAAAAAAGGAACTTACGTTGCTGGTCCCCACTGCCCCACCCCCTGCACTACATGCTGTGTAACAGGGCTGGTGCAAACACCTGTGCCAGGAGAGGACTGGGAGCTGTGAATATTAATCACAGATTAATTACTGCTGAGAGCAGACCATGTGTGCCATGGGTGTCAGAACACACTGATATTTCCCATGGGGTGACATTACTTCATTTCTCGTAGAGCAGCTTTTGCAGCTCCCAGTTTAGGATGTGGGTGCTGGTGATGTTCACAGTTGAAGGTGCCTGTATGTGATACACACAGAGTCCTGGGACCTCAGGTGATGTGTGGCTTTTGCTGCTGAACCAGAAGACTGATTGATGGGTAATCCCTTGGGTGTTGTAGTCCATTCACAGTTTCACAATTTCACAGTATCACAAGGTTGGAAAGGACCTCTGAGATCATCAAGTCCAACCTATAAGCCAACACTAACACCAACCATCATCTAAACCATGGCACTTAGTGCCTCATCCAGTCTCCCCTTAAACACCTCCAGGGTCGGCAACTCCACCACCTCCCTGGGCAGCGCATTCCAATGGCCAATCACCCTTTCAGTGAAGAACTTTTTCCTAACATCAAGTCTAAACTTTCCCTGATGAAGCTTGAGTCCATGCCCTCTAGTTCTGTCACTGGTCACCTGAGAGAAGCGACCAACACCTGCATGCTGATATTACGTATGGCCGAGGTGGTCACTATTTCTTTTTCCTGTTTTTTGAGCTTTCCAACATCCATTTATTACTGAATTGAAAGATCCAACCTGTAAGAAAGAAAACCTTAGGCATAGACTAGGCTTTCAACCATAACTAAGAAATTGAAGGTCAGTTCTTAGAAGTTTTCCCCTTTATTTTTGAATGATGTAGTGGGATTGGTGGATTAGAGCTCTTCAAGTTCCAGAGGTTAGAGCCCTTTTCCTCTAAACTCAATATACATATTTACCTGCAGATCTTTGCTATATTTCTGTCATTTTATAGTCTAGTTTGACTTTTTTTGTTACATTTGTTTTTTCTTGAACATCTTCTTTTCCAATGAAATTATTGGGAGTCTAAATATATTGGACCCATAGTAATTTTTTAATTAGGTTTCATTACAGGAATGCCTATGGATAGTTCTTGATTACATCTTTTAATGTCAAGCTGCAAACAAAGAAGGACGGGAAATGCACAGTTTCCATCGTACAAGATCTCATAAGAGAACAAAATGTCACTCTCTGCAGCTACTTGGAAGGAGGTTGTGGTGAGGTGGGTGTTGGTCTCTTCTTCCAGGTTACAAGTAATAGCAGAACAGGAAATGACCTTAGGTTGTGCCAGGAAAGGTTTAGATTGAATATTAAGAAATATTACTCCATGGAAAGGGCTGTTAAGCATTGGAACAGTCTGACCAGGAAAGTGGTGGAGTCACCACCTCTGGAGGTATTTCAAAGACGCGTATATGTATCCAGTTGGTTCAATGGTGGACTTGGCAGTGTTAGCTTTATGGCTGGACTCCATGATCTTAAAGGTCTTTTCCAGCCTAAAGGATTCTATGAAAGTTCTTGTGACCAAGAGCTCCCTCTCGTGTATTCCAGAGAGAGCACCGTGTCTGCACAGGTCTCAGCTCCGGGCAGAAACTGTGAAGCCGCAGGACCCTGAGCGGCTGCCCCAGCTCACAGCTTAGCTCTGCGCTGAGTGGGTCCTAAGCTTTGTTGTGGAAGGGTGGAAGTATATTTCTGCAACGTAAAAAAATTTTTGCAACGCAAAACATATGAAACAAATTCTCATCCGTTTGAACTCAGAGGGCTGGAGCCCCTTCTATACGAGGAGAGGCTGAGAGAGCCGGGGCTGTTCAGCCCGGAGAAGAGAAAGCTCCAGAGAGACCTTAGAGCAGCCTCCCAGTACTGAAACAGGCTCCAGGAAAGCTGGGGAGGGGCTCTGGATCGAGGAGAGCAGGGATAGGATGAGGGGGAACGGTTTTCAGCTGAAACAGGGAAGATTTAGATGAGAAAGTAAGAAGAAAGGTTTTCCTGTGAGGATCGGGAGACCCTGGCTCATATTGCCCAGAGAAGCTGTGGGTGCCCCATCCCTGGAGATGTTCAAGGCCAGGTTGGATGGGGCCTTGAGCCCCCTGATCCGGTGGGAGGTGTCTCTGCCCATGGCAGTGGGTGGGACTGGAGGAGATTTGAGGTCACTGCCAACCCAACCCATTCCATGATTTTATGAAATATTTTTTAAAAATCGTTGAACATCAAACTACTGCATTCTGATGAATTCACAAATTCTTCTTATCCGTAAGGCCTGAGACTCTGCAAGTGCATGTGGCGTGTTTCAGAAGGTAATAACAGTCACAACTTTTCCAATAATCTTGCCTTCTTCTGATTAACCAACATTTAATGCAGCAGCTCTCAACCTTCTCCTCTTTGTGGCTATACATGGTAAATATGGTAAATGCTTAATTTTGGGTGCAGATAAATTTATTTTTCATCTAAAATAAATTTAAAGTGTGTTATTTTATTGAGGTCTGCTGTCTGAGTATAGAGCATAGAAAGTAGTGTACTGACTTTTTAGACACAAACAAGCTCATTCCTTGTTCACTGAAGTTTTGAAAACACGAGAACAGAGTTTAGAAAATGCATTGAACCTTAAAAGAAAGGATAAATTCAAGCAGTTTTAAGGTCTGGTGATTTTTTCCTCCACAGCATGACTTTGCACAAATCACACTGAAACTGTGGGATAAAACCGTGTTGGTAGTGAGCATACTTGACTGCCCTTCAAGTGGTTTGCAGATGCCAAACTTGTTCAGGACTGGTTCTTCAAGTATGAAGGACGGCAAAAAGGGAGACTAATTTATATTATAACCTGACAAGTTTATTTTAGTAATTTCAATCTATCGAAAATTGAGCACTTCCAAGTAGGTAGAAATTATTATCTGGATATCAGTATTTATAGCGATAACGTAGTGCTTGCTATTTGTGTAAAGTCTGTCAAACTAGGCCCAAAGTAAAGATTTTTAAAGCTGAGATACTTAAAATGGTGAAGCTTTACCATGTCTGAGCAGCAAAATAAAGCATACAATGGAGTGTATTTTAAGTGAGAATTAAATGACAACAGTAAAGTAGGACTTTTTAACTGTTATACACAAATAGATTTCTAGAAGGGTATGATGACCACAGACTAAAGAGTTTCAGAACTTCCAGTAGTGAGGTCTGCATATTGAAGAACTATGCTGAAGAGAGTCAGACACAAAGCCTCACCAAAACAAATAGACGGTCCACTAAGAAAGAAAAATTCTTCATATGACTCCCTCTAAAATACTTTTATTGATCTTATTTGGATTTTAACAGTCAAATATTATTTGTGCAGTAAGATAATAAAGAGAACATGAGAAATTTTATTATTTCAGAAACGAAATGGACACATGCTGAAATAGAACAATGGAAATTGAGAAGAATCTGGTAACAGTAACTGCAGCACAAGCAACCTACAGAACCAGCGACCTGGTTAACATTCTCATATCTTGTATCTCAATTACTAACTGCCTAACTCAAGGAAAATTATAATGAAATCAAGAAATACAAAGGCATAGGTAATGCTCTTCTAAAAGAGAAAACTCATATCCTTGGTGTTACAAATTAATATAGTTTCACATGTCATTTAGAGAATCGCATATCACTGTGACTGGGGTGTTCAGGAAATGGACAATTAAGCCAGCTTCAAGCTTCAATAGAAGTATCAATATTCATAAGCAGTTCATATTGCTAATAGTTCTTAATTACTGTCAATCATTATCACTGAATATACAAAACAATTGGTCCTTAAAAAGTCTGTTCCAGGTTAGTTAGGAGCACACAAGACAGTGGAGCTGAAGGTAAATCGTTAGCGCTGATGGCTGAGCTTCTTGATGGTCCTTAGTCAGCTGGGCCAGGCTAATCAGGCAGAAGGGCTCCTTGCAGGCAGTTTGCCATCTTTGTTCTTTACTCAGTTTATACTCTCTGCCTCTGATCCAAAAGAAAATGAACTTATTTCATCCACTTTAGATTACTTATTTGGGGGATCAGGACGCATTTTGGGTTTTGCTTATTCTGCAGCTGCCACTAGACATGGTTCTTGCCTGCTATGCAGGATTATTTTGGTTTTACCAGGCATCTTTCCCCTTCTGCTTCGTTGTTAGGTTATTTGGTGACAGATTTCCAACTGTCATTTCTTAGATAAGCTTCATTTTGCCTATTCAGTGAGGCTTTAAGAAAATAAGTGGAAAAAGTCAGCTAGGAAACAGTAAGCCAGTAGGATTAGTTCAGTTGCCATGAAAAATCAGAGAGTAACTCTTCCTGAAATGTACTTCTTGCCACATGAATGAGAAGGTTATTGGGAATACTCTGCACAGTCCTACAAGCCTGCAGTCGCTGATTTAAGTAAAATGGATGAAGCTGCCTCCTATGGCATAGATAATGTGGTTTTCAGCTGTCTCAACTAGCAGCCAACACTTGAATGCAAGCTGAAAAAAACCCAGTATGGTTGAATGAAAACATTAGAGATCTGAGGGTTAATTGTGGGTGGATAATCTGCCTCAGAAGTGGATACTTGCTAAAGCATCTGCCATCTCACTTTGATCCACACCTGCAAACTGTCAGAGCCTTCAACGTGCAAATTTTAGTTACCTCTGTCCTGTTACATCCACAGTCGTGAAACAGATGCCCAGGCTCCTTATTAAGTGCTGAGAATGACATTGACAGGCTCTACAGGCTAACGCAGGAGTCATCGTGTCAGGAGTAGAGGATTAGGAAGCAGCATCACAGCGCAGTGGCTCTTTTGACATTGTGTACTTGATGCAGGCTCACTGCTTTTCCAGAGCAGCAAAATAGGAGGCCAGACCCACCCTGTTGCAAGCTCGTTCTCCTGCCTGGGACAGTGGAATTGAGTTTCCTTTTTCCTACTCACACAGAACTCAAAATGAATATAAGGACAGAAGTTATCTTCGTAGAATCATAGAATGTCCTGAGTTGGAAGGGACCCACAAGTATCATCGAGTTCAGCTCCTGTCCCTGCATAGGACATACCCAACAGTCACACTGTGTCTCTGAGGACATTGGCCAAATACTTCTGAAATATTGTCAGCCTTTGCACCATTACTACTTCCTGGGGAGCTGTTCCAGTGCTCTACAACCCTCTGGGTGAAGAACCTTTTCCTAATGTCCAACCTAAACTTCCCCTGGAACATATCCTGCCAATGCTTCAGGTCCTATCTTGGATTTCTTCTTTTGAAGCTGTTTTACTTTGTAAAAAAACCTGAGTATTTACTGGGGTAGGACTTAAAGTCCACATTCCTGCAGTCAGCATGAGTTCTTTAATTGGGATTTTCTCTCTCTGGAGCAGTGAGTGTTTAGCGACCTGTGAAGCAGAACTCTCCGGAGTCATTCCTGTGTATTCAATTTCTTGAAGATGGAGAGTGATGAGGTTACTTTTCCCTTGTGTTCAGCAATGAGAGCCTGATCTTTGTGCTCTAGATCACGTCCCACAGGACTCTAAAGACAATGTAACCTTCAGTGGCTGCACTCAACAGATGTGGAACAAAACCCGTTGAATGGGCTGGGGGACCTGGACTGTGCCTTGCAGGGCTCTGAGGGGCAGAGTGCCATCAGCAGCATGGGGTGGAGCAGCCCCACCTCCTTCATAGAATCATGGAATGGTTTGGGCTGGAAGGGACCTCGAAGATCATCTAGTTCCAACCTCTCTGCCATGGGCAGAGACACCTCCCACTGGATCAGGGTGCTCAAAGGCCCAGCCAACCTGGCCTTGAATACCTCCAGGGATGGGGCAGGCCCCGCTTCTCTGGGCAACCTGAGCCAGTGTCTACTACTCTCACAAGAAAAAGTTTCTTCCTAATACCTAACCTAAATCTCCCCTCTTTCCGCTTAAGACCATTCACCGTCGTTCTATCTCTGCAGTCCCTGATAAAGAGCCCCTCCCCAGCTGTCCTCGAGCCTCTTTCAGTACTGGGAGGCTGCTCCCCACAGCTTCTTTTCTCCAGGCTGAACAATCCCAACTCCCTCAGCCTGTCCTCGTACAGGAGGTGCTCCTGCCCTTGGATCATCTTTGTGGTCTTGTATGGACTGACTCTAATAGATCTATGTCCTTCCCGTGCCGAGGACTCCAGAACTGAACGCAGGGCTGCAGGTAGGGGTCTCACCAGAGAGAAGGGGCAGAATCTCCTCCCTCCCCCCTGCTGGTCCCCCTGCCTTGGATGCAGCCCAGGATATAGTTGTTTTCCTGGGCTGCAAGCGCACATTCTGGCTCACGTTGGGCTTCTCATTCACCAGCACTCCAAGTCCTCCTCAGGGCTGCTCCCAATTCATTCTCTGCCCAGCCTTTATTTGTGCTTGGGATTTCCCTGAGTCAGGTGCAGAACCTTGCACTTGGCCTCATTGAATCATAGAATCCTCTGGTTGGAAAAGACCTCTGAGAACGAGTCCAACTGCACCCATCATCTGCTAAACCATGTCCCTTAAAAACTCATCTATCCTTTTTTTAAATACCTCCAGGGATGGTGACTCAACCACCTCCCAGGGCAGATATTCCAATGCCTGACCACCCTGTCAGTAAAGAAATTCTTCCTAGTATCAAGTCTGAACCTCCCTGGCGCAACTTATGGCCATTTCCCCTTGTCCTGTCACCTGTCACTTGAGAGAAGAGATCAACACTTACTCTGACACAGCCCCCTTTCAGGCAGCCGTAGACAGCGATCAGGTCTCCCCTCAGTCTCCTCTCTCTAAATTAAACAACCCCAGTTCCCTCAGCCGTTCCCTGTAGGACTTGTTCTCCAGCCCCTTCCCCAGCCTCGTTGCCCTTCTCTAGACACACTCCAACACCTCAATGTCCTTCTTATATTGAGGGGCCCAGAACTGAACACAGTATTCGAGGTGTGGCCTCACCAGTGCTGAGTACAGAGGTACAATGACCTCCCTTGTCCTGCTGGCCACACTGTTTTTGATACGGGCCAAGATGCCATTGGCCTTCTTGGCCACCTGGGCCACTGATGGCTCATGTTCAGCCGGCTGTCGACCAACACCCCCAGGTCCTTCTCCTGCAGGCAGCTCTCCAGCCAGTCTTCCCAAAGCCTGTAATGCTGCCTGGGGTTGGTGTGCCCCAACTGCAGAACTCGGTATTTGGTCTTGTTAACCCTCATCCCGTTGGTCTCAGCCCATCCATCCAGCCTGTCCAGATCTCTTTACAGAGCCTCCCTTCCTTCAAGCAGATCAACACTGCCACCCAGCTTGGTGTCATCTGCAAACTTGCTAAGGGTGCACTCAATCCCTTCGTCCAGATCATTAATAAAGATACTGAAGAGGGCTGGACCCAGCACTGAACCCTGGGGAACACCACTCGTGACCGGCCTCCAACTGGATTTAACTCCATTCCCCACCATGCTCTGGGCCCGGCCACCCAGTCAATTTTTCACCCAGCAGAGGGTGTGCCTGTCCTGGCCTATGGCAGCCAGTCTCTCAATCAGCATACTGGAAGAAACAGTGTCAAAGGCTTCACAAAAGTCCAGGTACATATATCCACAGCCTTTCCCTCGTCCATTAACTGGGTCACCTTGTCACAGAAGCAGATCAGGTTGGTCTGGTAGGACCTGCCTTTCATAAACCCATGTTGACTGAGTCTGATAACCTGACTGTCCTGCACGTGCTGTGTGATAGCGTTCCTTATGATCTGCTCCATGACCTTCTCTGGTACTCCATAAGGTTCACACAGGCCTACTTCTCTAGCCTGTCCAGGTCTCTCTGGATCCCTGCCCTGAACCCCTGCTCCTTTCCCAAGCCCACGTCCCTTTCCCAATCCCAGGGGCCCTGATACCAAAAATGCGGGCAAATAAACTCTCTTAAGAATCATTTTGGAGTTTTAGAAAGCAGCATCCTTTATTTCAGCTCTGGATGCATGAGGAAATGATTTCCACCAATCACACATAACGAGACAAGAGTTGGGGACAGAATATTCGTCCCACTTACACGCACAGGTATAAATTTCCCCACCAATGTTATGCATATTGTATTTCTTTCCAGGGACAAATTTTAATTTTACTATGAACTTTAGAACAGCCAAATCTCTGCTAATTGGAACTCTGGAGACAATTCTAACTTTGTATTTTAGATAGGGAAAGGCTGCAAACAGAGGTGGTTGATTAGAGAAGAAATCACATCTGTTCACCACAGACCATACTCAACACAAGATTTTATCACTTCTCGAAAAACGGTGTCTAGGAAAACAGTATTTGAAAAAAAATGCTATTTAAAAATGTTAAAAATGTTCTGTTTAATACAGTTACTTAGATGAAACTTTAATTTAGCTTAAATCAAAATATTTCACCTTTTGTAAAAATAACTAATTCTTGCATCAGCCGCGCTCCTTTCCTCATCCCCGAGCCCACACCCGACAGCCCCCCATCTCTCCCATGAGGCTTCGCCCCTTTCCCCCGCCCATTCCCCTTTTCCCCGCCCTGCTGTACTTCTCCCTTACCGACTCCCGAAGCCCCGCCCCCTTCCGGCCGACC
>JAUMJL010001888.1:0-26492 GCA_033558185.1 Dromococcyx pavoninus
GCCTTGCCTTGCCTTGCCTTGCCTTGCCTTGCCTTGCCTTGCCTTGCCTTGCCTTGCCTTGCTCTTGCCTGGCCTTGCCTGGCCTGGTCTTGCCTTGCTGGCTTGCCTGGCCTGGCTTGCCTTGCCTTGCCTGGCTTGCTGGCTTGGCCTTGCCTGGCCTTGCCTTGCCTGGCCTTGCCTTTCTCAGAATATTACCCTGTCAGACGAGAAAAGTTTCACCCTGCAGGATCATTCTCTGCCTTTGCTCTGCGCAACGCAATTAATCGAATGACCTGGTAATAGTCCAGTGAGGAGCAATTCACATTGTCATGTTCTTCCCAGCAGACTCCGGATGCACGGAAGCTTTACCTCGAGAGATAAGTCTCTCTGTGTACTGTTACATCTCAAATCAAACCTTGTCAATATATTCCTCAGGGCATCTGTTCATCATAACACAGGGATGCCTTCCAGTCTGATTCTTGCCTCGGAACCGTGCCTTCTCTGCTCTCTTCTTTCGTGTCTGACACAGCTCTTCCGCATGACTTTAAAACGCCCGCGTCTGGCTGCTAGAGGGAACTGGATACGCCGCAAGCTTGTTCGACCGCGGAGGCTGAAACCGCCGGGTACAGAGCCTCTGTGGTCTTGCTTAGTCGTGCAAGATTCGCGCGCATAACTCGGCATTCTCAACAGACTTTGGCTCCACAGGTTCTTTACATTAAGAGGTAAAGCTGTCTGAGAACTGCTAGCGCTGAAACGTGTTGCTGTCAAAAGTTTCTTTCGTGCACCCGTTTCAAAGCCACAGAAAAGCAGTCGGTCTTCTCCTTCCCTCCGATAGCAGCAGTCATTTAAATCTTCATCCATCTCTGCAGTTAGCAGCCGCATCACTGAAAAGGTCTAAAACTTGCTCACAACAGACGCACCACAGTAAAATGGTTAGATCTCGTTCACAAAATAAACCTGTCAGAAGAGAAATGTTTCACCCTGCAAGGTCACCCTCTGCCTTCGTCTGCGCAGCACAAGTAATCAAACTTACTGGTTATAGTACAGTGACGAGCGATTCATATTTTCATGTGCTTCCCAGCAGACTCCGGATGCACGGAAGCATTACTTCGCCAGAGGTAAATGTCTCTGTGTACTGTTAGATCTCTAATCGGTTCCTTGTCAATATATTCCTCAGGCATCTGTTCATCACACACGGGTACGCCTTCCAGTCTGCTTCTTGCCTCGGAACCGTGCCTTCTTTGCTCTTCCGCATGATTGTAAAACGCCGGGGTCTGGCTGCTAGAGGAGAACCGGTTACACCGCCAGCTCGTTCGACCGCGGAGGCTGAAACCTCCGCGTACAGAGCCTGTGTGGTCTTGCTTAGTCGTGCAAGATTCGCGCGCATAACTCGGCATTCTCAACAGACTTTGGCTCCACAGGTTCTTTACGCTAAGAGATAAAGCTGTCTGAGAATTGCTAATGCTGAAACGCGTTGCTGTCAAAAGTTTTTCGTGCACCCGTTTAAAAACCACAGAAAGGCAGTCGGTCTTCTCCTTCCCTCTGTTAGCAGCAGTCATTTAAATGTTCAACCATCTCTGCAGTTAGCAGACGCATCACTGTAAAACGTTTAGATCTTGCTCAGAAATGTAACCTTGTCAGACGAGAAAGGTTTTGCCCTGCAACATCAGGGCACAAGTAATCAAATGAACTGGTAATAGTCCAGTGAGGAGAAATTCATATTTTCAAGTCCTTCCCAGTGGACTCCGGATGCACGGAAGCTTTACATCGAGAGATGTCTCTCTGTGAACTGTTAGATCTGAAATCGGTTCCTTGTCAATATATTCCTCCGGCATCTGTTCATCACACACAGGTACGCCTTCCAGTCTGCGTCTTGCCTGGGAGCCGTGCCTTCTCTGCTCTCTTCTACCGTCTCTAGCAGAGCTCTTCAGCATGACTGTAAAACGCGGGGGTCTGGCTGCTAGAGGAGAACCGGTTACCCCGCAAACACGTTCGGCCGCGGAGGTTGAACCCTCCGGGTAAATAGTCTGTGTGGTCTGGCTTAGTCGTGCAAGCTTCGCGCGCATTACTGGGCATTGTCAGCATACTCCATCTCCACAGGTCCTTTGCACTAAGAGGTAAAGCTGTCAGAGAATTTCTAGGGCTAAAACTTGTTACTGTCAAAACTTTTTCGTGCACCCGTTCCAAAGTCACAGAAAAGCATTCGGTCTTCTTCCCTCCGATAGCACTAGTCATTCAAATCTTCATCCATCTCTGCAGTTTGCAGACGCATCACTGTAAAACGTCTAAAGCTTGCTCACAACAGACACATCACTGTAAAACGTGTAGGTCTTGCTCAGAAAATACCTATGTTAGACGAGAAAAGTTTCACCCTGCAAGATCATCCTCTGCCTTCGTCTCCGCAGCACAAGTAATCAAACAAACTGGTACTGTACTGGTCCAGTGAGAAGCGATTCACATTTTCATGTGCTTCCCAGCAGACTCCGGATGCACGGAAGCTTTACATCGAGAGATAAGTCTCTCTGTGAACTGTTAGATCTGAAATCGGTTCCATGTCAATATATACCTCAGGCATCTGTTCATCACACATGCACGCCTTCCAGTCTGCTTCTTGCCTGGGAGCCGTGCCTTCTCTGCTCTCTTGTGCCGTCTCTGCTACAGCTCTTCTGCATGACTACAAAACGCCGGGGTCTGGCTGCCAGAGGAGAACCGTTTGCCCAGCAGATTTCCCTAGCCTTGCCTTGCCTTGCCTTGCCTTGCCTTGCCTTGCCTTGCCTTGCCTTGCCTTGCCTTGCCTTGCCTTGCCTTGCCTTTCTCAGAGTATTACCCTGTCAGACGAGAAAAGTTTCACCCTGCAGGATCATTCTCTGCCTTTGTCTGCGCAACGCAATTAATCGAATGACCTGGTAATAGTCCAGTGAGGAGCAATTCACATTGTCATGTTCTTCCCAGCAGACTCCGGATGCACGGAAGCTTTACCTCGAGAGGTAAGTCTCTCTGTGTACTGTTACATCTCAAATCAAAACCTTGTCAATATATTCCTCAGGCATCTGTTCATCATACACAGGTATGCCTTCCAGTCTGATTCTTGCCTCGGAACCGTGCCTTCTCTGCTCTCTTCTTTCGTGTCTGACACAGCTCTTCCGCATGACTTTAAAACGCCCGCGTCTGGCTGCTAGAGGGAACCGGTTACGCCGCAAGCTCGTTCGACCGCGGAGGCTGAAACCGCCGGGTACAGAGCCTGTGTGGTCTTGCTTAGTCGTGCAAGATTCGCGCGCATAACTCGGCATTCTCAACAGACTTTGGCTCCACAGGTTCTTTACATTAAGAGGTAAAGCTGTCTGAGAACTGCTAGCGCTGAAACGTGTTGCTGTCAAAAGTTTCTTTCGTGCACCCGTTTCAAAGCCACAGAAAAGCAGTCGGTCTTCTCCTTCCCTCCGATAGCAGCAGTCATTTAAATCTTCATCCATCTCTGCAGTTAGCAGCCGCATCACTGAAAAGGTCTAAAACTTGCTCACAACAGACGCACCACAGTAAAATGTTTAGATCTCGTTCACAAAATAAACCTGTCAGAAGAGAAATGTTTCACCCTGCAAGGTCACCCTCTGCCTTCGTCTGCGCAGCACAAGTAATCAAACTTACTGGTTATAGTACAGTGACGAGCGATTCATATTTTCATGTGCTTCCCAGCAGACTCCGGATGCACGGAAGCATTACTTCGCCAGAGGTAAATGTCTCTGTGTACTGTTAGATCTCTAATCGGTTCCTTGTCAATATATTCCTCAGGCATCTGTTCATCACACACGGGTACGCCTTCCAGTCTGCTTCTTGCCTCGGAACCGTGCCTTCTTTGCTCTTCCGCATGATTGTAAAACGCCGGGGTCTGGCTGCTAGAGGAGAACCGGTTACACCGCCAGCTCGTTCGACCGCGGAGGCTGAAACCTCCGCGTACAGAGCCTGTGTGGTCTTGCTTAGTCGTGCAAGATTCGCGCGCATAACTCGGCATTCTCAACAGACTTTGGCTCCACAGGTTCTTTACGCTAAGAGATAAAGCTGTCTGAGAATTGCTAATGCTGAAACGCGTTGCTGTCAAAAGTTTTTCGTGCACCCGTTTAAAAACCACAGAAAAGCAGTCGGTCTTCTCCTTCCCTCCGTTAGCAGCAGTCATTTAAATGTTCAACCATCTCTGCAGTTAGCAGACGCATCACTGTAAAACGTTTAGATCTTGCTCAGAAATGTAACCTTGTCAGACGAGAAAGGTTTTGCCCTGCAACATCAGGGCACAAGTAATCAAATGAACTGGTAATAGTCCAGTGAGGAGAAATTCATATTTTCAAGTCCTTCCCAGTGGACTCCGGATGCACGGAAGCTTTACATCGAGAGATGTCTCTCTGTGAACTGTTAGATCTGAAATCGGTTCCTTGTCAATATATTCCTCCGGCATCTGTTCATCACACACAGGTACGCCTTCCAGTCTGCGTCTTGCCTGGGAGCCGTGCCTTCTCTGCTCTCTTCTACCGTCTCTAGCAGAGCTCTTCAGCATGACTGTAAAACGCGGGGGTCTGGCTGCTAGAGGAGAACCGGTTACCCCGCAAACACGTTCGGCCGCGGAGGTTGAACCCTCCGGGTAAATAGTCTGTGTGGTCTGGCTTAGTCGTGCAAGCTTCGCGCGCATTACTGGGCATTGTCAGCATACTCCATCTCCACAGGTCCTTTGCACTAAGAGGTAAAGCTGTCAGAGAATTTCTAGGGCTAAAACTTGTTACTGTCAAAACTTTTTCGTGCACCCGTTCCAAAGTCACAGAAAAGCATTCGGTCTTCTTCCCTCCGATAGCACTAGTCATTCAAATCTTCATCCATCTCTGCAGTTTGCAGACGCATCACTGTAAAACGTCTAAAGCTTGCTCACAAGAGACACATCGCTGTAAAACGTGTAGGTCTTGCTCAGAAAATACCTATGTTAGACGAGAAAAGTTTCACCCTGCAAGATCATCCTCTGCCTTCGTCTCCGCAGCACAAGTAATCAAACAAACTGGTACTGGTCCAGTGAGAAGCGATTCACATTTTCATGTGCTTCCCAGCAGACTCCGGATGCTCGGAAGCTTTACATCGAGAGATAAGTCTCTCTGTGAACTGTTAGATCTGAAATCGGTTCCATGTCAATATATACCTCAGGCATCTGTTCATCACACATGCACGCCTTCCAGTCGGCTTCTTGCCTGGGAGCCGTGCCTTCTCTGCTCTCTTGTGCCGTCTCTGCTACAGCTCTTCTGCATGACTACAAAACGCCGGGGTCTGGCTGCCAGAGGAGAACCGTTTGCCCAGCAGATTTGCCTAGCCTTGCCTTGCCTTGCCTTGCCTTGCCTTGCCTTGCCTTGCCTTGCCTTGCCTTGCCTTGCCTTGCCTTGCCTTGCCTTTCTCAGAATATTACCCTGTCAGACGAGAAAAGTTTCACCCTGCAGGATCATTCTCTGCCTTTGTCTGCGCAACGCAATTAATCGAATGACCTGGTAATAGTCCAGTGAGGAGCAATTCACATTGTCATGTTCTTCCCAGCAGACTCCGGATGCACGGAAGCTTTACCTCGAGAGATAAGTCTCTCTGTGTACTGTTACATCTCAAATCAAAACCTTGTCAATATATTCCTCAGGCATCTGTTCATCATACACAGGTATGCCTTCCAGTCTGATTCTTGCCTCGGAACCGTGCCTTCTCTGCTCTCTTCTTTCGTGTCTGACACAGCTCTTCCGCATGACTTTAAAACGCCCGCGTCTGGCTGCTAGAGGGAACCGGTTACGCCGCAAGCTCGTTCGACCGCGGAGGCTGAAACCGCCGGGTACAGAGCCTGTGTGGTCTTGCTTAGTCGTGCAAGATTCGCGCGCATAACTCGGCATTCTCAACAGACTTTGGCTCCACAGGTTCTTTACATTAAGAGGTAAAGCTGTCTGAGAACTGCTAGCGCTGAAACGTGTTGCTGTCAAAAGTTTCTTTCGTGCACCCGTTTCAAAGCCACAGAAAAGCAGTCGGTCTTCTCCTTCCCTCCGATAGCAGCAGTCATTTAAATCTTCATCCATCTCTGCAGTTAGCAGCCGCATCACTGAAAAGGTCTAAAACTTGCTCACAACAGACGCACCACAGTAAAATGGTTAGATCTCGTTCACAAAATAAACCTGTCAGAAGAGAAATGTTTCACCCTGCAAGGTCACCCTCTGCCTTCGTCTGCGCAGCACAAGTAATCAAACTTACTGGTTATAGTACAGTGACGAGCGATTCATATTTTCATGTGCTTCCCAGCAGACTCCGGATGCACGGAAGCATTACTTCGCCAGAGGTAAATGTCTCTGTGTACTGTTAGATCTCTAATCGGTTCCTTGTCAATATATTCCTCAGGCATCTGTTCATCACACACGGGTACGCCTTCCAGTCTGCTTCTTGCCTCGGAACCGTGCCTTCTTTGCTCTTCCGCATGATTGTAAAACGCCGGGGTCTGGCTGCTAGAGGAGAACCGGTTACACCGCCAGCTCGTTCGACCGCGGAGGCTGAAACCTCCGCGTACAGAGCCTGTGTGGTCTTGCTTAGTCGTGCAAGATTCGCGCGCATAACTCGGCATTCTCAACAGACTTTGGCTCCACAGGTTCTTTACGCTAAGAGATAAAGCTGTCTGAGAATTGCTAATGCTGAAACGCGTTGCTGTCAAAAGTTTTTCGTGCACCCGTTTAAAAACCACAGAAAAGCAGTCGGTCTTCTCCTTCCCTCTGTTAGCAGCAGTCATTTAAATGTTCAACCATCTCTGCAGTTAGCAGACGCATCACTGTAAAACGTTTAGATCTTGCTCAGAAATGTAACCTTGTCAGACGAGAAAGGTTTTGCCCTGCAACATCAGGGCACAAGTAATCAAATGAACTGGTAATAGTCCAGTGAGGAGAAATTCATATTTTCAAGTCCTTCCCAGTGGACTCCGGATGCACGGAAGCTTTACATCGAGAGATGTCTCTCTGTGAACTGTTAGATCTGAAATCGGTTCCTTGTCAATATATTCCTCCGGCATCTGTTCATCACACACAGGTACGCCTTCCAGTCTGCGTCTTGCCTGGGAGCCGTGCCTTCTCTGCTCTCTTCTACCGTCTCTAGCAGAGCTCTTCAGCATGACTGTAAAACGCGGGGGTCTGGCTGCTAGAGGAGAACCGGTTACCCCGCAAACACGTTCGGCCGCGGAGGTTGAACCCTCCGGGTAAATAGTCTGTGTGGTCTGGCTTAGTCGTGCAAGCTTCGCGCGCATTACTGGGCATTGTCAGCATACTCCATCTCCACAGGTCCTTTGCACTAAGAGGTAAAGCTGTCAGAGAATTTCTAGGGCTAAAACTTGTTACTGTCAAAACTTTTTCGTGCACCCGTTCCAAAGTCACAGAAAAGCATTCGGTCTTCTTCCCTCCGATAGCACTAGTCATTCAAATCTTCATCCATCTCTGCAGTTTGCAGACGCATCACTGTAAAACGTCTAAAGCTTGCTCACAACAGACACATCACTGTAAAACGTGTAGGTCTTGCTCAGAAAATACCTATGTTAGACGAGAAAAGTTTCACCCTGCAAGATCATCCTCTGCCTTCGTCTCCGCAGCACAAGTAATCAAACAAACTGGTACTGGTCCAGTGAGAAGCGATTCACATTTTCATGTGCTTCCCAGCAGACTCCGGATGCACGGAAGCTTTACATCGAGAGATAAGTCTCTCTGTGAACTGTTAGATCTGAAATCGGTTCCATGTCAATATATACCTCAGGCATCTGTTCATCACACATGCACGCCTTCCAGTCTGCTTCTTGCCTGGGAGCCGTGCCTTCTCTGCTCTCTTGTGCCGTCTCTGCTACAGCTCTTCTGCATGACTACAAAACGCCGGGGTCTGGCTGCCAGAGGAGAACCGTTTGCCCAGCAGATTTCCCTAGCCTTGCCTTGCCTTGCCTTGCCTTGCCTTGCCTTGCCTTGCCTTGCCTTGCCTTGCCTTGCCTTGCCTTGCCTTGCCTTGCCTTTCTCAGAATATTACCCTGTCAGACGAGAAAAGTTTCACCCTGCAGGATCATTCTCTGCCTTTGTCTGCGCAACGCAATTAATCGAATGACCTGGTAATAGTCCAGTGAGGAGCAATTCACATTGTCATGTTCTTCCCAGCAGACTCCGGATGCACGGAAGCTTTACCTCGAGAGATAAGTCTCTCTGTGTACTGTTACATCTCAAATCAAAACCTTGTCAATATATTCCTCAGGCATCTGTTCATCATACACAGGTATGCCTTCCAGTCTGATTCTTGCCTCGGAACCGTGCCTTCTCTGCTCTCTTCTTTCGTGTCTGACACAGCTCTTCCGCATGACTTTAAAACGCCCGCGTCTGGCTGCTAGAGGGAACCGGTTACGCCGCAAGCTCGTTCGACCGCGGAGGCTGAAACCGCCGGGTACAGAGCCTGTGTGGTCTTGCTTAGTCGTGCAAGATTCGCGCGCATAACTCGGCATTCTCAACAGACTTTGGCTCCACAGGTTCTTTACATTAAGAGGTAAAGCTGTCTGAGAACTGCTAGCGCTGAAACGTGTTGCTGTCAAAAGTTTCTTTCGTGCACCCGTTTCAAAGCCACAGAAAAGCAGTCGGTCTTCTCCTTCCCTCCGATAGCAGCAGTCATTTAAATCTTCATCCATCTCTGCAGTTAGCAGCCGCATCACTGAAAAGGTCTAAAACTTGCTCACAACAGACGCACCACAGTAAAATGGTTAGATCTCGTTCACAAAATAAACCTGTCAGAAGAGAAATGTTTCACCCTGCAAGGTCACCCTCTGCCTTCGTCTGCGCAGCACAAGTAATCAAACTTACTGGTTATAGTACAGTGACGAGCGATTCATATTTTCATGTGCTTCCCAGCAGACTCCGGATGCACGGAAGCATTACTTCGCCAGAGGTAAATGTCTCTGTGTACTGTTAGATCTCTAATCGGTTCCTTGTCAATATATTCCTCAGGCATCTGTTCATCACACACGGGTACGCCTTCCAGTCTGCTTCTTGCCTCGGAACCGTGCCTTCTTTGCTCTTCCGCATGATTGTAAAACGCCGGGGTCTGGCTGCTAGAGGAGAACCGGTTACACCGCCAGCTCGTTCGACCGCGGAGGCTGAAACCTCCGCGTACAGAGCCTGTGTGGTCTTGCTTAGTCGTGCAAGATTCGCGCGCATAACTCGGCATTCTCAACAGACTTTGGCTCCACAGGTTCTTTACGCTAAGAGATAAAGCTGTCTGAGAATTGCTAATGCTGAAACGCGTTGCTGTCAAAAGTTTTTCGTGCACCCGTTTAAAAACCACAGAAAAGCAGTCGGTCTTCTCCTTCCCTCTGTTAGCAGCAGTCATTTCAATGTTCAACCATCTCTGCAGTTAGCAGACGCATCACTGTAAAACGTTTAGATCTTGCTCAGAAATGTAACCTTGTCAGACGAGAAAGGTTTTGCCCTGCAACATCAGGGCACAAGTAATCAAATGAACTGGTAATAGTCCAGTGAGGAGAAATTCATATTTTCAAGTCCTTCCCAGTGGACTCCGGATGCACGGAAGCTTTACATCGAGAGATGTCTCTCTGTGAACTGTTAGATCTGAAATCGGTTCCTTGTCAATATATTCCTCCGGCATCTGTTCATCACACACAGGTACGCCTTCCAGTCTGCGTCTTGCCTGGGAGCCGTGCCTTCTCTGCTCTCTTCTACCGTCTCTAGCAGAGCTCTTCAGCATGACTGTAAAACGCGGGGGTCTGGCTGCTAGAGGAGAACCGGTTACCCCGCAAACACGTTCGGCCGCGGAGGTTGAACCCTCCGGGTAAATAGTCTGTGTGGTCTGGCTTAGTCGTGCAAGCTTCGCGCGCATTACTGGGCATTGTCAGCATACTCCATCTCCACAGGTCCTTTGCACTAAGAGGTAAAGCTGTCAGAGAATTTCTAGGGCTAAAACTTGTTACTGTCAAAACTTTTTCGTGCACCCGTTCCAAAGTCACAGAAAAGCATTCGGTCTTCTTCCCTCCGATAGCACTAGTCATTCAAATCTTCATCCATCTCTGCAGTTTGCAGACGCATCACTGTAAAACGTCTAAAGCTTGCTCACAACAGACACATCACTGTAAAACGTGTAGGTCTTGCTCAGAAAATACCTATGTTAGACGAGAAAAGTTTCACCCTGCAAGATCATCCTCTGCCTTCGTCTCCGCAGCACAAGTAATCAAACAAACTGGTACTGGTCCAGTGAGAAGCGATTCACTTTTTCATGTGCTTCCCAGCAGACTCCGGATGCACGGAAGCTTTACATCGAGAGATAAGTCTCTCTGTGAACTGTTAGATCTGAAATCGGTTCCATGTCAATATATACCTCAGGCATCTGTTCATCACACATGCACGCCTTCCAGTCTGCTTCTTGCCTGGGAGCCGTGCCTTCTCTGCTCTCTTGTGCCGTCTCTGCTACAGCTCTTCTGCATGACTACAAAACGCCGGGGTCTGGCTGCCAGAGGAGAACCGTTTGCCCAGCAGATTTCCCTAGCCTTGCCTTGCCTTGCCTTGCCTTGCCTTGCCTTGCCTTGCCTTGCCTTGCCTTGCCTTGCCTTGCCTTGCCTTGCCTTTCTCAGAATATTACCCTGTCAGACGAGAAAAGTTTCACCCTGCAGGATCATTCTCTGCCTTTGTCTGCGCAACGCAATTAATCGAATGACCTGGTAATAGTCCAGTGAGGAGCAATTCACATTGTCATGTTCTTCCCAGCAGACTCCGGATGCACGGAAGCTTTACCTCGAGAGATAAGTCTCTCTGTGTACTGTTACATCTCAAATCAAAACCTTGTCAATATATTCCTCAGGCATCTGTTCATCATACACAGGTATGCCTTCCAGTCTGATTCTTGCCTCGGAACCGTGCCTTCTCTGCTCTCTTCTTTCGTGTCTGACACAGCTCTTCCGCATGACTTTAAAACGCCCGCGTCTGGCTGCTAGAGGGAACCGGTTACGCCGCAAGCTCGTTCGACCGCGGAGGCTGAAACCGCCGGGTACAGAGCCTGTGTGGTCTTGCTTAGTCGTGCAAGATTCGCGCGCATAACTCGGCATTCTCAACAGACTTTGGCTCCACAGGTTCTTTACATTAAGAGGTAAAGCTGTCTGAGAACTGCTAGCGCTGAAACGTGTTGCTGTCAAAAGTTTCTTTCGTGCACCCGTTTCAAAGCCACAGAAAAGCAGTCGGTCTTCTCCTTCCCTCCGATAGCAGCAGTCATTTAAATCTTCATCCATCTCTGCAGTTAGCAGCCGCATCACTGAAAAGGTCTAAAACTTGCTCACAACAGACGCACCACAGTAAAATGGTTAGATCTCGTTCACAAAATAAACCTGTCAGAAGAGAAATGTTTCACCCTGCAAGGTCACCCTCTGCCTTCGTCTGCGCAGCACAAGTAATCAAACTTACTGGTTATAGTACAGTGACGAGCGATTCATATTTTCATGTGCTTCCCAGCAGACTCCGGATGCACGGAAGCATTACTTCGCCAGAGGTAAATGTCTCTGTGTACTGTTAGATCTCTAATCGGTTCCTTGTCAATATATTCCTCAGGCATCTGTTCATCACACACGGGTACGCCTTCCAGTCTGCTTCTTGCCTCGGAACCGTGCCTTCTTTGCTCTTCCGCATGATTGTAAAACGCCGGGGTCTGGCTGCTAGAGGAGAACCGGTTACACCGCCAGCTCGTTCGACCGCGGAGGCTGAAACCTCCGCGTACAGAGCCTGTGTGGTCTTGCTTAGTCGTGCAAGATTCGCGCGCATAACTCGGCATTCTCAACAGACTTTGGCTCCACAGGTTCTTTACGCTAAGAGATAAAGCTGTCTGAGAATTGCTAATGCTGAAACGCGTTGCTGTCAAAAGTTTTTCGTGCACCCGTTTAAAAACCACAGAAAAGCAGTCGGTCTTCTCCTTCCCTCTGTTAGCAGCAGTCATTTCAATGTTCAACCATCTCTGCAGTTAGCAGACGCATCACTGTAAAACGTTTAGATCTTGCTCAGAAATGTAACCTTGTCAGACGAGAAAGGTTTTGCCCTGCAACATCAGGGCACAAGTAATCAAATGAACTGGTAATAGTCCAGTGAGGAGAAATTCATATTTTCAAGTCCTTCCCAGTGGACTCCGGATGCACGGAAGCTTTACATCGAGAGATGTCTCTCTGTGAACTGTTAGATCTGAAATCGGTTCCTTGTCAATATATTCCTCCGGCATCTGTTCATCACACACAGGTACGCCTTCCAGTCTGCGTCTTGCCTGGGAGCCGTGCCTTCTCTGCTCTCTTCTACCGTCTCTAGCAGAGCTCTTCAGCATGACTGTAAAACGCGGGGGTCTGGCTGCTAGAGGAGAACCGGTTACCCCGCAAACACGTTCGGCCGCGGAGGTTGAACCCTCCGGGTAAATAGTCTGTGTGGTCTGGCTTAGTCGTGCAAGCTTCGCGCGCATTACTGGGCATTGTCAGCATACTCCATCTCCACAGGTCCTTTGCACTAAGAGGTAAAGCTGTCAGAGAATTTCTAGGGCTAAAACTTGTTACTGTCAAAACTTTTTCGTGCACCCGTTCCAAAGTCACAGAAAAGCATTCGGTCTTCTTCCCTCCGATAGCACTAGTCATTCAAATCTTCATCCATCTCTGCAGTTTGCAGACGCATCACTGTAAAACGTCTAAAGCTTGCTCACAACAGACACATCACTGTAAAACGTGTAGGTCTTGCTCAGAAAATACCTATGTTAGACGAGAAAAGTTTCACCCTGCAAGATCATCCTCTGCCTTCGTCTCCGCAGCACAAGTAATCAAACAAACTGGTACTGGTCCAGTGAGAAGCGATTCACATTTTCATGTGCTTCCCAGCAGACTCCGGATGCACGGAAGCTTTACATCGAGAGATAAGTCTCTCTGTGAACTGTTAGATCTGAAATCGGTTCCATGTCAATATATACCTCAGGCATCTGTTCATCACACATGCACGCCTTCCAGTCTGCTTCTTGCCTGGGAGCCGTGCCTTCTCTGCTCTCTTGTGCCGTCTCTGCTACAGCTCTTCTGCATGACTACAAAACGCCGGGGTCTGGCTGCCAGAGGAGAACCGTTTGCCCAGCAGATTTCCCTAGCCTTGCCTTGCCTTGCCTTGCCTTGCCTTGCCTTGCCTTGCCTTGCCTTGCCTTGCCTTGCCTTGCCTTGCCTTGCCTTGCCTTTCTCAGAATATTACCCTGTCAGACGAGAAAAGTTTCACCCTGCAGGATCATTCTCTGCCTTTGTCTGCGCAACGCAATTAATCGAATGACCTGGTAATAGTCCAGTGAGGAGCAATTCACATTGTCATGTTCTTCCCAGCAGACTCCGGATGCACGGAAGCTTTACCTCGAGAGATAAGTCTCTCTGTGTACTGTTACATCTCAAATCAAAACCTTGTCAATATATTCCTCAGGCATCTGTTCATCATACACAGGTATGCCTTCCAGTCTGATTCTTGCCTCGGAACCGTGCCTTCTCTGCTCTCTTCTTTCGTGTCTGACACAGCTCTTCCGCATGACTTTAAAACGCCCGCGTCTGGCTGCTAGAGGGAACCGGTTACGCCGCAAGCTCGTTCGACCGCGGAGGCTGAAACCGCCGGGTACAGAGCCTGTGTGGTCTTGCTTAGTCGTGCAAGATTCGCGCGCATAACTCGGCATTCTCAACAGACTTTGGCTCCACAGGTTCTTTACATTAAGAGGTAAAGCTGTCTGAGAACTGCTAGCGCTGAAACGTGTTGCTGTCAAAAGTTTCTTTCGTGCACCCGTTTCAAAGCCACAGAAAAGCAGTCGGTCTTCTCCTTCCCTCCGATAGCAGCAGTCATTTAAATCTTCATCCATCTCTGCAGTTAGCAGCCGCATCACTGAAAAGGTCTAAAACTTGCTCACAACAGACGCACCACAGTAAAATGGTTAGATCTCGTTCACAAAATAAACCTGTCAGAAGAGAAATGTTTCACCCTGCAAGGTCACCCTCTGCCTTCGTCTGCGCAGCACAAGTAATCAAACTTACTGGTTATAGTACAGTGACGAGCGATTCATATTTTCATGTGCTTCCCAGCAGACTCCGGATGCATGGAAGCATTACTTCGCCAGAGGTAAATGTCTCTGTGTACTGTTAGATCTCTAATCGGTTCCTTGTCAATATATTCCTCAGGCATCTGTTCATCACACACGGGTACGCCTTCCAGTCTGCTTCTTGCCTCGGAACCGTGCCTTCTTTGCTCTTCCGCATGATTGTAAAACGCCGGGGTCTGGCTGCTAGAGGAGAACCGGTTACACCGCCAGCTCGTTCGACCGCGGAGGCTGAAACCTCCGCGTACAGAGCCTGTGTGGTCTTGCTTAGTCGTGCAAGATTCGCGCGCATAACTCGGCATTCTCAACAGACTTTGGCTCCACAGGTTCTTTACGCTAAGAGATAAAGCTGTCTGAGAATTGCTAATGCTGAAACGCGTTGCTGTCAAAAGTTTTTCGTGCACCCGTTTAAAAACCACAGAAAAGCAGTCGGTCTTCTCCTTCCCTCTGTTAGCAGCAGTCATTTCAATGTTCAACCATCTCTGCAGTTAGCAGACGCATCACTGTAAAACGTTTAGATCTTGCTCAGAAATGTAACCTTGTCAGACGAGAAAGGTTTTGCCCTGCAACATCAGGGCACAAGTAATCAAATGAACTGGTAATAGTCCAGTGAGGAGAAATTCATATTTTCAAGTCCTTCCCAGTGGACTCCGGATGCACGGAAGCTTTACATCGAGAGATGTCTCTCTGTGAACTGTTAGATCTGAAATCGGTTCCTTGTCAATATATTCCTCCGGCATCTGTTCATCACACACAGGTACGCCTTCCAGTCTGCGTCTTGCCTGGGAGCCGTGCCTTCTCTGCTCTCTTCTACCGTCTCTAGCAGAGCTCTTCAGCATGACTGTAAAACGCGGGGGTCTGGCTGCTAGAGGAGAACCGGTTACCCCGCAAACACGTTCGGCCGCGGAGGTTGAACCCTCCGGGTAAATAGTCTGTGTGGTCTGGCTTAGTCGTGCAAGCTTCGCGCGCATTACTGGGCATTGTCAGCATACTCCATCTCCACAGGTCCTTTGCACTAAGAGGTAAAGCTGTCAGAGAATTTCTAGGGCTAAAACTTGTTACTGTCAAAACTTTTTCGTGCACCCGTTCCAAAGTCACAGAAAAGCATTCGGTCTTCTTCCCTCCGATAGCACTAGTCATTCAAATCTTCATCCATCTCTGCAGTTTGCAGACGCATCACTGTAAAACGTCTAAAGCTTGCTCACAACAGACACATCACTGTAAAACGTGTAGGTCTTGCTCAGAAAATACCTATGTTAGACGAGAAAAGTTTCACCCTGCAAGATCATCCTCTGCCTTCGTCTCCGCAGCACAAGTAATCAAACAAACTGGTACTGGTCCAGTGAGAAGCGATTCACTTTTTCATGTGCTTCCCAGCAGACTCCGGATGCACGGAAGCTTTACATCGAGAGATAAGTCTCTCTGTGAACTGTTAGATCTGAAATCAGTTCCATGTCAATATATACCTCAGGCATCTGTTCATCACACATGCACGCCTTCCAGTCTGCTTCTTGCCTGGGAGCCGTGCCTTCTCTGCTCTCTTGTGCCGTCTCTGCTACAGCTCTTCTGCATGACTACAAAACGCCGGGGTCTGGCTGCCAGAGGAGAACCGTTTGCCCAGCAGATTTCCCTAGCCTTGCCTTGCCTTGCCTTGCCTTGCCTTGCCTTGCCTTGCCTTGCCTTGCCTTTCTCAGAATATTACCCTGTCAGACGAGAAAAGTTTCACCCTGCAGGATCATTCTCTGCCTTTGTCTGCGCAACGCAATTAATCGAATGACCTGGTAATAGTCCAGTGAGGAGCAATTCACATTGTCATGTTCTTCCCAGCAGACTCCGGATGCACGGAAGCTTTACCTCGAGAGATAAGTCTCTCTGTGTACTGTTACATCTCAAATCAAAACCTTGTCAATATATTCCTCAGGCATCTGTTCATCATACACAGGTATGCCTTCCAGTCTGATTCTTGCCTCGGAACCGTGCCTTCTCTGCTCTCTTCTTTCGTGTCTGACACAGCTCTTCCGCATGACTTTAAAACGCCCGCGTCTGGCTGCTAGAGGGAACCGGTTACGCCGCAAGCTCGTTCGACCGCGGAGGCTGAAACCGCCGGGTACAGAGCCTGTGTGGTCTTGCTTAGTCGTGCAAGATTCGCGCGCATAACTCGGCATTCTCAACAGACTTTGGCTCCACAGGTTCTTTACATTAAGAGGTAAAGCTGTCTGAGAACTGCTAGCGCTGAAACGTGTTGCTGTCAAAAGTTTCTTTCGTGCACCCGTTTCAAAGCCACAGAAAAGCAGTCGGTCTTCTCCTTCCCTCCGATAGCAGCAGTCATTTAAATCTTCATCCATCTCTGCAGTTAGCAGCCGCATCACTGAAAAGGTCTAAAACTTGCTCACAACAGACGCACCACAGTAAAATGGTTAGATCTCGTTCACAAAATAAACCTGTCAGAAGAGAAATGTTTCACCCTGCAAGGTCACCCTCTGCCTTCGTCTGCGCAGCACAAGTAATCAAACTTACTGGTTATAGTACAGTGACGAGCGATTCATATTTTCATGTGCTTCCCAGCAGACTCCGGATGCACGGAAGCATTACTTCGCCAGAGGTAAATGTCTCTGTGTACTGTTAGATCTCTAATCGGTTCCTTGTCAATATATTCCTCAGGCATCTGTTCATCACACACGGGTACGCCTTCCAGTCTGCTTCTTGCCTCGGAACCGTGCCTTCTTTGCTCTTCCGCATGATTGTAAAACGCCGGGGTCTGGCTGCTAGAGGAGAACCGGTTACACCGCCAGCTCGTTCGACCGCGGAGGCTGAAACCTCCGCGTACAGAGCCTGTGTGGTCTTGCTTAGTCGTGCAAGATTCGCGCGCATAACTCGGCATTCTCAACAGACTTTGGCTCCACAGGTTCTTTACGCTAAGAGATAAAGCTGTCTGAGAATTGCTAATGCTGAAACGCGTTGCTGTCAAAAGTTTTTCGTGCACCCGTTTAAAAACCACAGAAAAGCAGTCGGTCTTCTCCTTCCCTCTGTTAGCAGCAGTCATTTCAATGTTCAACCATCTCTGCAGTTAGCAGACGCATCACTGTAAAACGTTTAGATCTTGCTCAGAAATGTAACCTTGTCAGACGAGAAAGGTTTTGCCCTGCAACATCAGGGCACAAGTAATCAAATGAACTGGTAATAGTCCAGTGAGGAGAAATTCATATTTTCAAGTCCTTCCCAGTGGACTCCGGATGCACGGAAGCTTTACATCGAGAGATGTCTCTCTGTGAACTGTTAGATCTGAAATCGGTTCCTTGTCAATATATTCCTCCGGCATCTGTTCATCACACACAGGTACGCCTTCCAGTCTGCGTCTTGCCTGGGAGCCGTGCCTTCTCTGCTCTCTTCTACCGTCTCTAGCAGAGCTCTTCAGCATGACTGTAAAACGCGGGGGTCTGGCTGCTAGAGGAGAACCGGTTACCCCGCAAACACGTTCGGCCGCGGAGGTTGAACCCTCCGGGTAAATAGTCTGTGTGGTCTGGCTTAGTCGTGCAAGCTTCGCGCGCATTACTGGGCATTGTCAGCATACTCCATCTCCACAGGTCCTTTGCACTAAGAGGTAAAGCTGTCAGAGAATTTCTAGGGCTAAAACTTGTTACTGTCAAAACTTTTTCGTGCACCCGTTCCAAAGTCACAGAAAAGCATTCGGTCTTCTTCCCTCCGATAGCACTAGTCATTCAAATCTTCATCCATCTCTGCAGTTTGCAGACGCATCACTGTAAAACGTCTAAAGCTTGCTCACAACAGACACATCACTGTAAAACGTGTAGGTCTTGCTCAGAAAATACCTATGTTAGACGAGAAAAGTTTCACCCTGCAAGATCATCCTCTGCCTTCGTCTCCGCAGCACAAGTAATCAAACAAACTGGTACTGGTCCAGTGAGAAGCGATTCACATTTTCATGTGCTTCCCAGCAGACTCCGGATGCACGGAAGCTTTACATCGAGAGATAAGTCTCTCTGTGAACTGTTAGATCTGAAATCGGTTCCATGTCAATATATACCTCAGGCATCTGTTCATCACACATGCACGCCTTCCAGTCTGCTTCTTGCCTGGGAGCCGTGCCTTCTCTGCTCTCTTGTGCCGTCTCTGCTACAGCTCTTCTGCATGACTACAAAACGCCGGGGTCTGGCTGCCAGAGGAGAACCGTTTGCCCAGCAGATTTCCCTAGCCTTGCCTTGCCTTGCCTTGCCTTGCCTTGCCTTGCCTTGCCTTGCCTTGCCTTGCCTTGCCTTGCCTTGCCTTTCTCAGAATATTACCCTGTCAGACGAGAAAAGTTTCACCCTGCAGGATCATTCTCTGCCTTTGTCTGCGCAACGCAATTAATCGAATGACCTGGTAATAGTCCAGTGAGGAGCAATTCACATTGTCATGTTCTTCCCAGCAGACTCCGGATGCACGGAAGCTTTACCTCGAGAGATAAGTCTCTCTGTGTACTGTTACATCTCAAATCAAAACCTTGTCAATATATTCCTCAGGCATCTGTTCATCATACACAGGTATGCCTTCCAGTCTGATTCTTGCCTCGGAACCGTGCCTTCTCTGCTCTCTTCTTTCGTGTCTGACACAGCTCTTCCGCATGACTTTAAAACGCCCGCGTCTGGCTGCTAGAGGGAACCGGTTACGCCGCAAGCTCGTTCGACCGCGGAGGCTGAAACCGCCGGGTACAGAGCCTGTGTGGTCTTGCTTAGTCGTGCAAGATTCGCGCGCATAACTCGGCATTCTCAACAGACTTTGGCTCCACAGGTTCTTTACATTAAGAGGTAAAGCTGTCTGAGAACTGCTAGCGCTGAAACGTGTTGCTGTCAAAAGTTTCTTTCGTGCACCCGTTTCAAAGCCACAGAAAAGCAGTCGGTCTTCTCCTTCCCTCCGATAGCAGCAGTCATTTAAATCTTCATCCATCTCTGCAGTTAGCAGCCGCATCACTGAAAAGGTCTAAAACTTGCTCACAACAGACGCACCACAGTAAAATGGTTAGATCTCGTTCACAAAATAAACCTGTCAGAAGAGAAATGTTTCACCCTGCAAGGTCACCCTCTGCCTTCGTCTGCGCAGCACAAGTAATCAAACTTACTGGTTATAGTACAGTGACGAGCGATTCATATTTTCATGTGCTTCCCAGCAGACTCCGGATGCACGGAAGCATTACTTCGCCAGAGGTAAATGTCTCTGTGTACTGTTAGATCTCTAATCGGTTCCTTGTCAATATATTCCTCAGGCATCTGTTCATCACACACGGGTACGCCTTCCAGTCTGCTTCTTGCCTCGGAACCGTGCCTTCTTTGCTCTTCCGCATGATTGTAAAACGCCGGGGTCTGGCTGCTAGAGGAGAACCGGTTACACCGCCAGCTCGTTCGACCGCGGAGGCTGAAACCTCCGCGTACAGAGCCTGTGTGGTCTTGCTTAGTCGTGCAAGATTCGCGCGCATAACTCGGCATTCTCAACAGACTTTGGCTCCACAGGTTCTTTACGCTAAGAGATAAAGCTGTCTGAGAATTGCTAATGCTGAAACGCGTTGCTGTCAAAAGTTTTTCGTGCACCCGTTTAAAAACCACAGAAAAGCAGTCGGTCTTCTCCTTCCCTCTGTTAGCAGCAGTCATTTCAATGTTCAACCATCTCTGCAGTTAGCAGACGCATCACTGTAAAACGTTTAGATCTTGCTCAGAAATGTAACCTTGTCAGACGAGAAAGGTTTTGCCCTGCAACATCAGGGCACAAGTAATCAAATGAACTGGTAATAGTCCAGTGAGGAGAAATTCATATTTTCAAGTCCTTCCCAGTGGACTCCGGATGCACGGAAGCTTTACATCGAGAGATGTCTCTCTGTGAACTGTTAGATCTGAAATCGGTTCCTTGTCAATATATTCCTCCGGCATCTGTTCATCACACACAGGTACGCCTTCCAGTCTGCGTCTTGCCTGGGAGCCGTGCCTTCTCTGCTCTCTTCTACCGTCTCTAGCAGAGCTCTTCAGCATGACTGTAAAACGCGGGGGTCTGGCTGCTAGAGGAGAACCGGTTACCCCGCAAACACGTTCGGCCGCGGAGGTTGAACCCTCCGGGTAAATAGTCTGTGTGGTCTGGCTTAGTCGTGCAAGCTTCGCGCGCATTACTGGGCATTGTCAGCATACTCCATCTCCACAGGTCCTTTGCACTAAGAGGTAAAGCTGTCAGAGAATTTCTAGGGCTAAAACTTGTTACTGTCAAAACTTTTTCGTGCACCCGTTCCAAAGTCACAGAAAAGCATTCGATCTTCTTCCCTCCGATAGCACTAGTCATTCAAATCTTCATCCATCTCTGCAGTTTGCAGACGCATCACTGTAAACGTCTAAAGCTTGCTCACAACAGACACATCACTGTAAAACGTGTAGGTCTTGCTCAGAAAATACCTATGTTAGACGAGAAAAGTTTCACCCTGCAAGATCATCCTCTGCCTTCGTCTCCGCAGCACAAGTAATCAAACAAACTGGTACTGGTCCAGTGAGAAGCGATTCACATTTTCATGTGCTTCCCAGCAGACTCCGGATGCACGGAAGCTTTACATCGAGAGATAAGTCTCTCTGTGAACTGTTAGATCTGAAATCGGTTCCATGTCAATATACACCTCAGGCATCTGTTCATCACACATGCACGCCTTCCAGTCTGCTTCTTGCCTGGGAGCCGTGCCTTCTCTGCTCTCTTGTGCCGTCTCTGCTACAGCTCTTCTGCATGACTACAAAACGCCGGGGTCTGGCTGCCAGAGGAGAACCGTTTGCCCAGCAGATTTCCCTAGCCTTGCCTTGCCTTGCCTTGCCTTGCCTTGCCTTGCCTTGCCTTGCCTTGCCTGGCCTTGCCTTGCCTTGCCTTGCCTTGCCTTGCCTTCCTTGCCTTGCCTTGCTGGCCTTGCCTGGCCTTGCCTTGCCTGGCCTTGCCTTGCCTGGCCTTGCCTGGCCTTGCCTGGCCTGGCCTTGCCTGGCCTTGCCTTGCCTTGCCTTGCCTTGCCTTGCCTGGCCTTGCCTTGCCTGGCCTTGCCTTGCCTTGCCTGGCCTGGCCTTGCCTTGCCTGGCCTGGCCTTGCCTTGCCTTGCCTGGCCTTGCCTTGCCTGGCCTTGCCTTGCCTTGCCTTGCCTTGCCTGGCCTTGCCTGGCCTTGCCTTGCCTGGCCTTGCCTGGCCTTGCCTTGCCTGGCCTTGCCTTGCCTTGCCTTGCCTTGCCTTGCCTTGCCTTGCCTTGCCTTGCCTTGCCTTGCCTTGCCTTGCCTGGCCTTGCCTTGCCTTGCCTTGCCTTGCCTTGCCTTGCCTTGCCTTGCCTTGCCTTGCCTTGCCTGGCCTTGCCTGGCCTTGCCTTGCCTTGCCTTGCCTTGCCTTGCCTGGCCTTGCCTTGCCTGGCCTTGCCTTGCCTTGCCTTGCCTTGCCTTGCCTTGCCTTGCCTTGCCTGGCCTTGCCTTGCCTTGCCTTGCCTTGCCTTGCCTTGCCTTGCCTTGCCTTGCCTGGCCTTGCCTTGCCTTGCCTTGCCTTGCCTTGCCTTGCCTTGCCTTGCCTTGCCTTGCCTTGCCTGGCCTTGCCTGGCCTTGCCTTGCCTGGCCTTGCCTTGCCTTGCCTTGCCTTGCCTGGCCTTGCCTTGCCTTGCCTTGCCTGGCCTTGCCTTGCCTTGCCTTGCCTTGCCTTGCCTTGCCTTGCCTTGCCTGGCCTGGCCTTGCCTTGCCTTGCCTTGCCTTGCCTTGCCTTGCCTTGCCTTGCCTGGCCTTGCCTTGCCTTGCCTTGCCTTGCCTTGCCTTGCCTGGCCTTGCCTTGCCTTGCCTTGCCTTGCCTTGCCTTGCCTTGCCTTGCCTTGCCTGGCCTTGCCTTGCCTGGCCTTGCCTGGCCTGGCCTTGCCTGGCCTTGCCTGGCCTTGCCTTGCCTGGCCTTGCCTTGCCTTGCCTTGCCTTGCCTTGCCTTGCCTTGCCTTGCCTTGCCTGGCCTTGCCTTGCCTTGCCTTGCCTTGCCTTGCCTTGCCTTGCCTTGCCTTGCCTTGCCTTGCCTTGCCTTGCCTTGCCTTGCCTGGCCTTGCCTTGCCTGGCCTTGCCTTGCCTTGCCTTGCCTTGCCTTGCCTTGCCTTGCCTTGCCTGGCCTTGCCTGGCCTTGCCTGGCCTTGCCTTGCCTTGCCTTGCCTTGCCTTGCCTTGCCTGGCCTGGCCTTGCCTTGCCTTGCCTTGCCTGGCCTGGCCTTGCCTTGCCTTGCCTGGCCTTGCCTTGCCTTGCCTTGCCTGGCCTTGCCTTGCCTTGCCTTGCCTTGCCTTGCCTTGCCTTGCCTTGCCTGGCCTTGCCTGGCCTTGCCTTGCCTGGCCTTGCCTTGCCTTGCCTTGCCTTGCCTTGCCTTGCCTTGCCTTGCCTGGCCTGGCCTTGCCTGGCCTTGCCTGGCCTTGCCTTGCCTTTGCCTTGCCTTGCCTTGCCTTGCCTTGCCTTGCCTGGCCTTGCCTGGCCTTGCCTTGCCTGGCCTTGCCTTGCCTGGCCTTGCCTGGCCTTGCCTGGCCTGGCCTTGCCTGGCCTTGCCTTGCCTTGCCTTGCCTTGCCTTGCCCTGGCCTTGCCTTGCCTGGCCTTGCCTTGCCTTGCCTGGCCTGGCCTTGCCTTGCCTGGCCTGGCCTTGCCTTGCCTTGCCTGGCCTTGCTTGCCTGGCCTTGCCTTGCCTTGCCTTGCCTTACCTGGCCTTGCCTGGCCTTGCCTTGCCTGGCCTTGCCTGGCCTTGCCTGGCCTTGCCTTGCCTGGCCTTGCCTGGCCTTGCCTTGCCTTGCCTGGCCTTGCCTGGCCTTGCCTTGCCTGGCCTTGCCTGGCCTTGCCTTGCCTTGCCTGGCCTTGCCTTGCCTTGCCTTGCCTTGCCTGGCCTTGCCTTGCCTGGCCTTGCCTTGCCTGGCCTGCCTGGCCTTGCTTGCCTTGCCTTGCCTTGCCTTGCCTTGCCTGGCCTTGCCTTGCCTTGCCTGGCCTTGCCTTGCCTTGCCTTGCCTTGCCTTGCCTTGCCTTGCCTTGCCTTGCCTTGCCTGGCCTTGCCTTGCCTTGCCTGGCCTTGCCTTGCCTGGCCTTGCCTGGCCTTGCCTTGCCTGGCCTTGCCTTGCCTTGCCTTGCCTTGCCTTGCCTGGCCTTGCCTTGCCTTGCCTTGCCTGGCCTTGCCTGGCCTTGCCTGGCCTGGCCTTGCCTGGCCTTGCCTTGCCTTGCCTTGCCTGGCCTGGCCTTGCCTGGCCTTGCCTTGCCTGGCCTGGCCTGGCCTGGCCTGGCCTTGCCTGGCCTGGCCTTGCCTTGCCTGGCCTGGCCTGGCCTTGCCTTGCCTGCCTTGCCTTGGCCTGGCCTTGCCTGGCCTTGCCTGGCCTTGCCTGGCCTTGCCTGGCCTTGCCTTGCCTTGCCTTGCCTTGCCTGGCCTTGCCTGGCCTTGCCTGGCCTTGCCTGGCCTTGCCTTGCCTGGCCTTGCCTGGCCTTGCCTTGCCTGGCCTTGCCTGGCCTTGCCTTGCCTGGCCTGGCCTTGCCTGGCCTTGCCTTGCCTGGCCTTGCCTGGCCTTGCCTTGCCTGGCCTTGCCTGGCCTTGCCTGGCCTTGCCTGGCCTTGCCTGGCCTTGCCTTGCCTGGCCTTGCCTTGCCTTGCCTGGGCCTTGCCTTGCCTGGCCTTGCCTTGCCTTGCCTTGCCTGGCCTTGCCTTGCCTTGCCTGGCCTGGCCTGGCCTGGCCTGGCCTGGCCTTGCCTTGCCTGGCCTTGCCTGGCCTTGCCTGGCCTGGCCTTGCCTGGCCTTGCCTTGCCTTGCCTTGCCTTGCCTTGCCTGGCCTTGCCTTGCCTTGCCTTGCCTTGCCTTGCCTTGCCTTGCCTTGCCTTGCCTTGCCTTGCCTTGCCTTGCCTTGCCTTGCCTTGCCTGGCCTGGCCTGGCCTGGCCTGGCCTGGCCTTGCCTTGCCTGGCCTGGCCTTGCCTGGCCTTGCCTGGCCTGGCCTTGCCTTGCCTTGCCTTGCCTTGCCTTGCCTTGCCTTGCCTGGCCTGGCCTTGCCTTGCCTGGCCTGGCCTGGCCTGGCCTGGCCTGGCCTTGCCTTGCCTTGCCTTGCCTTGCCTTGCCTTGCCTGGCCTTGCCTTGCCTTGCCTTGCCTTGCCTTGCCTGGCCTTGCCTTGCCTTGCCTGGCCTGGCCTTGCCTTGCCTGGCCTGGCCTGGCCTGGCCTGGCCTGGCCTTGCCTGGCCTTGCCTTGCCTTGCCTTGCCTTGCCTGGCCTTGCCTTGCCTTGCCTGGCCTTGCCTGGCCTTGCCTTGCCTTGCCTGGCCTGGCCTTGCCTTGCCTTGCCTTGCCTGGCCTTGCCTGGCCTTGCCTTGCCTTGCCTTGCCTTGCCTGGCCTTGCCTTGCCTGGCCTTGCCTGGCCTGGCCTGGCCTGGCCTTGCCTGGCCTTGCCTGGCCTGGCCTGGCCTTGCCTGGCCTTGCCTTGCCTTGCCTTGCCTTGCCTTGCCTTGCCTTGCCTGGCCTGGCCTGGCCTTGCCTTGCCTTGCCTTGCCTTGCCTTGCCTTGCCTTGCCTGGCCTGGCCTGGCCTGGCCTGGCCTTGCCTTGCCTGGCCTTGCCTTGCCTTGCCTGGCCTTGCCTTGCCTTGCCTTGCCTTGCCTTGCCTGGCCTTGCCTTGCCTTGCCTGGCCTGGCCTTGCCTTGCCTTGCCTTGCCTTGCCTGGCCTTGCCTTGCCTTGCCTTGCCTGGCCTTGCCTTGCCTTGCCTTGCCTGGCCTTGCCTGGCCTTGCCTGGCCTTGCCTGGCCTGGCCTTGCCTGGCCTGGCCTTGCCTGGCCTGGCCTTGCCTGGCCTTGCCTGGCCTTGCCTGGCCTGGCCTTGCCTTGCCTTGCCTTGCCTGGCCTGGCCTGGCCTGGCCTGGCCTGGCCTGGCCTGGCCTTGCCTGGCCTGGCCTGGCCTGGCCTGGCCTTGCCTTGCCTTGCCTGGCCTGGCCTGGCCTGGCCTGGCCTGGCCTTGCCTGGCCTTGCCTTGCCTTGCCTTTCTCAGAATATTACCCTGTCAGACGAGAAAAGTTTCACCCTGCAGGATCATTCTCTGCCTTTGTCTGCGCAACGCAATTAATCGAATGACCTGGTAATAGTCCAGTGAGGAGCAATTCACATTGTCATGTTCTTCCCAGCAGACTCCGGATGCACGGAAGCTTTACCTCGAGAGATAAGTCTCTCTGTGTACTGTTACATCTCAAATCAAAACCTTGTCAATATATTCCTCAGGCATCTGTTCATCATACACAGGTATGCCTTCCAGTCTGATTCTTGCCTCGGAACCGTGCCTTCTCTGCTCTCTTCTTTCGTGTCTGACACAGCTCTTCCGCATGACTTTAAAACGCCCGCGTCTGGCTGCTAGAGGGAACCGGTTACGCCGCAAGCTCGTTCGACCGCGGAGGCTGAAACCGCCGGGTACAGAGCCTGTGTGGTCTTGCTTAGTCGTGCAAGATTCGCGCGCATAACTCGGCATTCTCAACAGACTTTGGCTCCACAGGTTCTTTACATTAAGAGGTAAAGCTGTCTGAGAACTGCTAGCGCTGAAACGTGTTGCTGTCAAAAGTTTCTTTCGTGCACCCGTTTCAAAGCCACAGAAAAGCAGTCGGTCTTCTCCTTCCCTCCGATAGCAGCAGTCATTTAAATCTTCATCCATCTCTGCAGTTAGCAGCCGCATCACTGAAAAGGTCTAAAACTTGCTCACAACAGACGCACCACAGTAAAATGGTTAGATCTCGTTCACAAAATAAACCTGTCAGAAGAGAAATGTTTCACCCTGCAAGGTCACCCTCTGCCTTCGTCTGCGCAGCACAAGTAATCAAACTTACTGGTTATAGTACAGTGACGAGCGATTCATATTTTCATGTGCTTCCCAGCAGACTCCGGATGCACGGAAGCATTACTTCGCCAGAGGTAAATGTCTCTGTGTACTGTTAGATCTCTAATCGGTTCCTTGTCAATATATTCCTCAGGCATCTGTTCATCACACACGGGTACGCCTTCCAGTCTGCTTCTTGCCTCGGAACCGTGCCTTCTTTGCTCTTCCGCATGATTGTAAAACGCCGGGGTCTGGCTGCTAGAGGAGAACCGGTTACACCGCCAGCTCGTTCGACCGCGGAGGCTGAAACCTCCGCGTACAGAGCCTGTGTGGTCTTGCTTAGTCGTGCAAGATTCGCGCGCATAACTCGGCATTCTCAACAGACTTTGGCTCCACAGGTTCTTTACGCTAAGAGATAAAGCTGTCTGAGAATTGCTAATGCTGAAACGCGTTGCTGTCAAAAGTTTTTCGTGCACCCGTTTAAAAACCACAGAAAAGCAGTCGGTCTTCTCCTTCCCTCTGTTAGCAGCAGTCATTTCAATGTTCAACCATCTCTGCAGTTAGCAGACGCATCAC